>CAJPDP010234920.1:0-14472 GCA_905336975.1 Bombina variegata variegata | reverse complement strand
TATATCAGATAGACTTGTGCATGATCGAAAAATTCGTTTTGGATCGATTCTGATTTTTTCGAATTTCGTTTCGGATCGATTCGAATTCGGAAAACTTCGAATGAATTTGTTTCGGATTCGTTTCGGATTCATTCAGATTCAAATAAATTCTGATGTATTCGGATGTATTAGTTTCAGATTCGATTCGTAAATTCGGAAGTTCAATACTATTTAAAAATTCGAATGTAGCATTCAAATTCGATTACATTTATTAAACACAGTTGTAGACTAGAAATATTATTTCAAATTCGAATGTGACATTCGAATTTGAATGTGACATTCGAATTTGAATGTGACATTCGAATTTGAATGTGACATTCAAATTCGAATATTATATTTCGAATGTAACGAATAAATCCAAACTAATTCAAATTTATTCTGTACAAATGCATTCGGATTAGTTTAGTTTCGTTGCTAGGGTAATTCGGAAATTTGAATCGATCCAAATATCAGAATTCGGCCGAATTTCTATTCGGAATGAAACAAAATGCACATGTCTATTCAGGTCTTTAAAAGCATTGAGAAAACCATAAGACCTTGATAAAGTAACCCAAAGCCCCTCATCAAAACTTGGAAATGCAACTTTACTGAGAAAATTGCACAATCCCTTCGCAATAGCCTAAAGGTGCTGACCGATACTGATCATTAGCTGCCATCTTGCTTGTAGTACATTATTTTAAACAAAGTAAAGCCTACTAGGGCCGAACGATCATGGGCCATAATTCAGATAATAAAGAATACCAGACACCCATGGAACCCATTTTAAAGAATACTAATACAGGTAAATACTGGCATCATACATGTTCTATAATATTGTATGTATGTGCTCCAGTAGGCAGCTCCTGATAAGTCAAATTGTGCAACAAATCTACACAATTCTTCAACATAAATATGTATCTACTTCCATAAATTCTGATATTAAGTGTAACCAGGACATGAAAAGCATTCCAGGTACATTAAAGTCATTATTTCCCTTTAGAAACTAATCACTGTATTGTAAAGATCTGCATAAAAAATAGATGTTTTAAAACATTTTGTTACCACTGTTGCATTGTCTTACAGTCTAGGGACAAACCTTTGGAAGCTCCTCTTAAATATTGCTTATCTTATCTCCTTTGCTGCAACCAGTCAAGGTGCACCTAGTAGGGTCAGGAGTCTGAGTGGAGTGGAAAAACTACCATTTTGAATAGCAAGAATAGCAGGCAAAAGAAATAGTGAAATTGCACTGAGATGTTGTTTGACTATGCACAAAGAAACATTTTATGAGGAATTCATTTTTGCATTTAATGTCCCTTTAAGCTGTATTTGCTAATAAACATTTTTTTCTTAGTGTTTGCTCATGAAATTCCCTGATCAATTGGTTAAAAAGTTGATGTATATACTTGCTATTGTGGAAATTAGAAACACAGATCTGTCAACTTTCAGAAAAGTTCAGCACGTTGTGCAACTGCAAGTGGCTGAAGTATAAAATATTAATTGGCCTGGAAATCAGGCCTGTCTGAGGGCCAAGTGTATTACCGCATGCACAACCAAAAAATATTAGAATGAGCACTTTGAATAACAAAGTTTAGCAGCAGGAAATACATTACAATGTTTAACAATACAGCTACCATCTGCTGCATTTTCAAACCTACTTCTATGTGGCATGATTGTAAAGCAGTTTTATTAGGCCTACATTTTGTGCTAATACATTCCAGGCACAGGAAGCCGAATAGACCTGTATAAAATAGTCATATTTACTATGTGTGCTTTTAAAATGTAACCACAGGATTGATACGTACACGACCGGTAAGAAGTAAGAAAGTCTCTGTTTCGGTCCAACTGCAGTGTAAATCCTCAAATAAATTAGTGGTGGTTACAATTTTATTCACAGCTGGGGCTCACAAAGCTCCAAAATCTAAGGCTTTACATAAATAGATGAATTCAGTGTGCTTTGTCAAAGGATATAAAACATTCAGATTTTATAAACTTAGATAGTATTTGTCTCTCTAAAATCAATGCAAAAAAGCACTGGTGTAAATATTGACATGCTTATAAGGCCTGAAGGAGAGAGCAAAATGGCAGCTGTAATGTTTGCATTGGGCATTATTTGATAGTATCCTTCTTGTCTTCTATAACAATGTACTTAAAGGGATATGAAGCCCAAAATGTTTCTTTCATGATTTAGGCAAAATACACAATTTTAAACAACTTTCAAATTTACTTCTATTATGAAATTTGTTTCATTCTCTTGGTATCATTTGTTGAAGGAGCAGCAATGCACTATTGGTTTCTAACTGAATACATGGGTGAGCCAATAACAATCAGTAAATATATGCAGACATTAATCAGCAGCTAGAACCTAGGTTCTTTGCTGCTCCTGAGCTTACCTACATAAACCTTTCAGCAAAGGATAACAAGAGAAGAAAGCAAATTAAATAATAGAAGTAAATTGGAAAGTTGTTTGAAATTGTGTGCTCTGTCTAAAATGTCATAAATGTCTAATTATGACTTTACTGTCCCTTTAATGCTTTTTATTTAATTTTCAAAGTTAATTGGTCTTTCACATGCACATGTTTTGTTTTTTGTTTTATTTTAAAAGCCTGCCCCCAAGCTAATTTTACTAAAAATAAAAAATGTAAAATTATAAGAAAAAAGCTATGCAAAATAAAAAATGTAAACCTAAACTAATACACCTATAAAAATAAAAAATCCCCCCCAAAATAAAAACAGCCCCTAATCTAATACTAAGCTTTCAATAGTCCTTAAAAGGGGCTTTTGTAGGGCATTGCCCTAAGTTAAACAGCTCTTTTACTTAAAAAACAATTACTGCCTAACAGTAAAACCCCCCACCCAACCAACCCCCCCAAAATAAAAAAAACTAACAAAAAACTAACAATAAAAAAAACTAACACTAAAAAAAACTAAACTAACCATGGCATTTGTATGGGCATTGCCCTTAAAAGGGCATTCAGCTCTTTTACTGCCCTTAAAAGGGCAATCAGCTCTTTTTACAGCCCATTAAATCCCTAATCTTAAAAATAAAAAAATATATAAACCAAAAAATAAAATCCTAAGACTAAGCCCCACATAGGTACTCACCATTCCTGAAGTCTTGCGGAGAAGGTCTTCTTCCAGGCATCTCCATCATCTTCTATCTTTATCCTGTGCAAAGGCGGTGTGGAGCAGAGGCCTGGCTTCCACGATGCACATTTCCTCAGCGGCGGTTCTTTCACCACCCTGTCATTATCGGAATCCACCGGGATAGGTGGAGGTAGATTCTTTTGGCTGCCTCGCGCAGCCAACATTCCTTAGAGGATGCGTGCACAGCTGGCGATGGCGATGGACGCGCTACAAGCGCAATTATAATATAGATATTATTTTTATATGTCTTTCTAGCTTTTTATGGCTGTCTTTCTATCTTCATCTGTTTATGTATTTTTATATAAGCCAGACCACAGATATTTAAAGAAAAAAAATATTTCCTTATTCACAGTTCTGTGACAACGACATCTTTGCTTTTTATTGTAATCGAGTTCAAGAGTATTAGGTTTACTTTTGGAAATGAATGCAAGAGTGATGCATTGAAACCTGGAGCAATGTTTTTCATTTACAACCCGAATGACTTTTAACTTAACTGCATATTCTGGATACAAGTAAAAAGAACATAAAACCAATTTTTTTCTTTCATAATTCAGATAGAGCACTCAATTTTCAAATTGGTATCTTTTGTTGAAAAGCAGGAGCCTGCACGTGTCTGGAGCATTATTTGGCAGCCGTTTTGCTATAATGTTAGCCATTTGCAAGAGCACAACATGGCAACACCAGTGCTCCAGACACCTACGCATGTATCTATCCAACAAAGAATTCCAAAGGAACAAAGCATTTGATAATAGAAGTAAAATGTATTTTAATTAATTGTATGCTTTGTCTGAATCATAAAATATTTTTTTTTGTGTTTCATATCCCTTTAAGAGATGATGTTTTTCATACAAATACCTGCGCCACCTCAGTTTGATCTGCCCCGTACATTATTTTTTTATCCCTTAAAACCATTTCCTGCATGAGCTGAAGGGTAGTTTTATGGTGCATGGTCAAGATTCCTGTCAGTTAAAAGTTTCTTTTTTATTGCAGGTATTGTACAAGGCATTAACAGAAGTCCTGTTTCAATACCATAAAGGTCTCCCTAAGTTGATAGACAATGATGTTTTGTCTGGCAATGCAAATCTGGATAACGGCTTAGAGGCTAATGTGGATGTTGGCACTGATTTTCATTGTGCACCTTTAATGAGAGCTTTTGTAGCCTCTTAACATTGAAAACAGATGTCAGACATCATAAAGGCTATTTGACAGTTCCTTTCTACCTTTGTAGGAAGCACTAGATAAAATAATACGGCTTGCTCTTTCACACTTACCCAAAATCATCATTTATTCTATTTATTTACATTAAGGTAATGAGTTTATATAATTTAAAATTATTTTTTTATATTTGTATTTCTTTTTTTATGTTTTTAATATAATGTGAGACAAAAGGATATAAAGCACAAACCAGCCTCCTACAATTCTCAAGTGCTCCAGTATTCTGTTTACCTTAGTACAGAGCGAGAAACTGGAGTGTCACCCTTCAGTGCAGTTACAATGCTGCTGAGAAGAAACTAAATGCAGATGGAAGGAGAAAGTGGTCCCATCAGCTTGGCAGCAATACCAAAGTAATGCTGGCCAAAATCTGGCATTAACTGCAGCATTTAAATATATATTTTGATTTAGAAAAGCTCTATTTAAAAAAAAATGGGGAAAAAGAAATGTCACTCAAAGGGAAAGAGTTGGCATGTTTTATTCATACGTCATAGTTAGTTTTAACTTTTTCAGATGTTTTGTAAAACCGGTTGACCAGTATTGACCAGTATTAATAATAGGAAGAGGCAGGCGCCCCTCTAGGGAGGATTTTTGGTAACAATCAAAAGTGGCAACGGACCAAAAAACAGCTATGTTTATATCAATAAAATAATGCATGACCCTTTAAAAGCTTATCATACATTATTACCCAACCTGGATAAAAAAAGAAATATTTTTAAATGCACTAAAGCATTGTTGGAGTTATTTGTATTTCTTTGGTATATATTGAATTGTTTTCAGAGATTTTGGTATAGTATTCATTCATAGAGCTCCATTTATCAAGCTGCGTATGCATTTTTGGAAGCCCTAAGATGCACGCTCACATATGACCGCTGCTTCCAAACCATTACACCAGTTCATAGCTGGCAGATTAAAATCACCCGGACACAATCACCCGGGGTGATTGAAAGCCCCTACTCACACGCCATTGGTCTAGCATGAGCAGGGTGCGGCATTACACAAGCAGACGGTTGTGTAAAGTTAAATGTGGGCAGCATACTGCTCCCTGATTTCTGTGATCCCGGGCCGATAGGTTTGCAGAAGCAAACTCTGTCCATCCAGACTATGTTAAATGGGGTTCAAAGATTCGTTTTTTAAGGAATTATTGCAGATATGCCGGGTAAAGGGAGATAACTGTGAAAAATTGCTTAGCTGGCAGTTTGGTCTAGCATGAGCATGGAGCAGCATTGTACAAGCAGACAGTTGTACAATGTTAAATGCGAGTAGTGTATTGCTGCCTGCTTTCGGTAATCCCGGGCAGACATGTTTGCAGAAGTGAACCCTGTCCATCCGGACTTTGATAAATGGGGGTCATAGATTATTTTTTAAGGAATTATTGCAATATGCCGGGTAAAGGGAGCTAACTGTGTAAAATTGTTCTTGAGCAAGTACCATATAATAAATTTCTTAGGGCTTAATAAATAACCAAGAAATGTAATTAAGCAGGAACCCGTGAAACCAATAAAAAAGAATGTTTCAGTTGAGTAGGTCACTCAAATATTTTAACTAAAATTCCAAAAAGTATTAAATATTGCAAAAGTGAGAAAATTAACCAATTAATTTTTGAAAATCCCATTAACCAAAATATGGCAAACAAAGCAAGACATAATAACATTTGTTAAAGGGTGCAGATGTGAACAGACCTAAAGTTGCAGGAACTGATCCTATGTTACAAGGGAGCACTATATTCTAAATGGACAATCATCCACAGTTCTCTGCCAAAACACACTATGGGGCCGAATTATCAAGGGGCAGGCGGACATGATTCGCTGTGGTGAATCATGTCTGCCCGATATCGCTAAATGCAGACAGCATACGCTGTCGGCATATAACATTGCACGAACATTTCTGGTGAAATGCTTGTGCGATGCTGCCCCCTGCACATTCTCAGCCGATCGGCCGCTAGCAGGGGGTGTCAATCATCCCGATCATATCTGATAGGGATAATTGCTGTCCACCACCTCAGTGGTGGTGGATAAGTTAAGGAGCAGCGGTCTTACGGCCGCTGCTTCTTAACTTAAGTATCCGGCGAGCCAGAAACTTTGGGGGTAGATTGCAGCATCCACTGCTTGGTAAATCTACCCCTATATGTTGCCTATTCTTAGTAATTGAAGACTCTTTTTTTCTTTTCAGAGCAATCCCTCTAGGAAACCAAAGATTAACCCCTCTAGACCATATACAAAGATTTAAGAATTAACCCTTCCACACAAGTACCCATTCATGAAATGCATATGTTTGCTGCTGTCTCTGTGTATATGAACTATATATATATATACATATAAAAGAGACGAGAACATACTTAAAAACATAAGAGATTTGTAAGATCCATTCTTATTATTGCCCAATGTAGTAACACTTCTTGCTGACAACTTTGAAGCACTTTTACTACTCCAATTTGCTATCTTAAAATCGGCCCAATAAACTGCTGAATCTGCATAACATTAATAGCTCCCCATCAAAGCCAAATACTGTAAGCATAAAGAGATAATGCTTGCTATCCATTAACATATCACAGTTATGGTTATTATTGACGTTTTAACACCATGCTACTGCTGTTTGTGCTGCACGTTATTAAGTTGCTTTACTAACAGTAATAAGAATATCACATATAATATCTGTACCCTGATACTGCAGTCTCATGCTACCTGATTTTTTGTTGACAATATCATATTTTATATAATAACAGTATAGAAGGTAATTGCATTAAAACACTTTTGGTTTGCAAGCTGTTTCCTTCTAATTCTCACAATAAATTCCCCTCATGGTTTACTGAGCACTTTACACACATGTCCTTGGATATAGCTTGATATATTTTTTTTCTGCACTAATCCTGCCTTGCTATGAATGTCTTGGGAACAAGGTATGTCTGCAGTTTCTAATAATCTATTAGAAAGTGTGTTTAGTTGAGGATTTAGTCACTAGATTTTATTTCAGTTTTGCTTGTAATTGACTCACACAGATGGAGGTGATCATTTTAATTAGCATACATGCTATGAATTTTATAAAGCAGAGAAAATATGGTAAGCAATAGAAACCAATTTCATGACTTGGAAAAAAAGGGGTCAATTTTTTTCTAAGTAAAGATTTGGTTATGATAAAATCACATGAGTAGAACTGGATTTTTAATTCAATAGCTCAGATTAACAAATATTTCTTCAATTATTATTTTATTCAAATGCATTATTCATTGGTTAATTTGTGTTAGTTTTAATGAAAACACACAATATTATTATTATTCTTTATTTATAAAGCGCCAACAGAATCTGCAGCGCTGCCAATGGGTACAAGGATAGAAGTACAACGGAGAAACAATACAATCAAAGACAAAATTTTACAGACAGATACAGGGGGAATTGAGGGCCCTATTTCCGTGGGAATTTACAATCTAGATGAAAAGGATCATTTTTCACTGAATAACCAAATTTAGTTAATCTGGGTCTTTGGATGGTAACTTGTAACTAAGTAAGCATATTAAATGTATAAAATAAATGTGTCTAAATTGTGATACAAATAAAGTACAAGTGATATGTTCAAATATGGATACTTATTTCAACAAGATGTCAGTATAGTCCCAGAAATGTATTTATCACTAGTACCTCAAGGTAAAAGAGAAACAAACTAGTGTAATACTATTAAGCATACATTTGATTTCAATGCCAGGTAAGTGTAAAAAACACTAAGCTACACTATCTCCAAGATGTGCGCTTTATACAATGCCTCTGGTACAAGCAGGAATGCTTCACAGAAATGTATTCAAATTCCAAATTCCAACATTTAAAAGATGATTAAAAGACATACAAATAGTCACTCAGTGCTATAGTCTGGCAGCTAACAGTTAGGAACAGTTCATTGTCTAGTTAGTTAAATTGTTACCAAGCAGATTACACTGCCACAGTCTTTCAGGTGTTCTGTCGGAATAAGCTACCCATCCAAATAAGTTTCCCGTGCACTGCACATGCACTATGCAACGTCAGCACATTTAAATAAATTAATGAAGACATGGTTATGAGAAAGATGATTGGATAGAAAGCTTCCAGATGTTCTAAATTTTAACCCCTACAAGTGAGGGCAAAATTCAGGTCAAAATACCATGGCTGCCTCTCGAAGTTAGCATGCGCAGTCATCGTATAACAGTGCACAGGTATCTTATTTGAACGGGTAGCTTATTCGGACAGAACACCTGAAAGACTGTGGCAGTGTAATCTGTTTGGTAAAGATTTCACTAACTGGACAATGAACTGTTCCTAACTGCTAGCTGCCAGACTATAGCACTGAGTTACTATTTGTATGTCTTTTAATCATCTTTTAAATGTTGGAATTTGGAGTTTGAATACATTTCTGTGAAGCGTTCCTGCTTGTACCAGAGGCATTGTATAAAGTGCACATCTTGGAGCTAGTGTAGCTCCATATTTGTTACACTTACCTGGCTTTGAAATAAAATGTATGTTTAAAAGTATTACACTAATTTGTTTCTCTTTTACCCTGAGGTACTAGTGAGCAATACATTTCTGGGGCTATACTGACATCTTGTTGAAATAAGTATTCTTATTTGAACATATCACTTTGTAAGTACATTCGTTATATCTTAATTTAGACACATTTATTTTAATCATTATTTGTTATTTTGTGTCACTTAAACACATTGTGAAATATTTTATTTTTATGTTAAAAGTATAAAAATAGTTATCATTGTCAAACATAAATGATACTGGCATGTTCAATTGATTTCAATTAAAGTAAATTATCACCTTGTTAAAAGAAAAATATATATAGTTTCAATGATGATTTCAATGAAAGATTTAGCTGTTCAAGATACCTTGCATTTTCATCATATTGTTTGGAATTCCAAAGGTACTGCTGGGGTGCTGGGCAATAATCACCAACAATCTTTATATATTTTATTTATTTTTGTAGGGAGAACCAGGATTTTTGGGACCACAAGGAGAACCAGGTCTTCCAGGGCTACCAGGAACCAAGGTATGGAATATACTTATGTGATTAGATAGTAATATGTCTCCTACATTTATAGACATCAAAGCAATTCAGATTAAAGGCATCTAAGAGTTTGATAATAATCGTTATATGATTGATGTTATTTGTAATTTTTTGCTTAATGTAACAATATGGAAGGTTGGAGCATGGGAAAGATGGCTTAATAAGAAATATAATTTAATAGAAATATTCACACATTGCAAGAGATTGAACTTTATGATGATGAAGCACCGGGACACCCTTAGAGAAGGGGGAACAGGAAGAAAGCAACGTTACTACACAACAATTTATACAAAAAAACACACACACATAACCTGTCTCTGTTTGTAATTTGAGTTCTTCTTTAAATCTATGAAATCTATGACCTTTTGGTTGTTCATTTGGTATCTTCTGTTGAAAAGCAGATACATAAGCTCAGAGGAATGAACATGTCCGGACCATAATATATGGCAGCAGTTTTACAATAATGTTATGTATGTGCAACAGCAGTGGATGGCAGTACTCTTTCCTGCCATGTAGTGATCCAGATACCTACTTTGGTATATCTTCAAAAAAGAATTTGAAGGGAACTAAGCAAATTTGATAAGTTATTTGAAAGCTTTTTTTATTGTATGCTCTGTCTAAATGATGCAATATTTTTTTAGGTTTCAAATCCCTTTTAAATCTGGCCTTTAGGACTGGAGTTAAGAATCAGATTCCCTGATTTAAACTTTTTTACTTTCCTTTGGGCTGGAATTAATTTTGTTTAACACCATGGCTGCTCTCTGTGGCAATCCAGTAACCAACAATGTCCAGCACAATGTGAGGCTGCAGTGGTGCAAGTCTGTCAGAGGTTCCACACCAACAACCTCCCAGCATACAAATTTAAACAAGTCCAAAAGACAGCAGCACTCACCAAGTAGTTCAAAAATTAAAAAATGTATTGGAGTTTCAACATTTCGGGTTTGTTGCCCTTAGTCATGTCAAGTAACACTGAATACCAAACATAGTGACTTTTATAGGCATGTGCAAACAATAAGCCATACCCCTTTAACCATTTCAGGTGTCACATAGTTAAAACATATTATGTACAATCAATCAATTAAAAATTGCTTGCAACATCATTGCAGACAATGGCACAGTATAAGTGGAATATACATGTCTAACTACACTCTAAGAATCTTTAGATATTACATAAAAAAGGATATATGACATATTCTAAAAAAAATATAGATAGATCTAGCTCCTTATTCATCCCTATTGGGAACATTGTATTCAGCTTAGTAATCCAAAATGCTTCCCTTTGTTTTAAATATGTAGTGTTCTATTCCCACCCCTTCTCAGTGGTTTGACATGATCTATAACTAGAAATTTGAGCTGGCTCACATTATGTCCTGCCTCTATGAAGTGTACAGCAAATGTATTCTTAATGTATTTAGTACAGATGTTTGACTTGTTCTCAGTTATCCGATCCCGGACAGTCCTGGTTGTTTCTCCTATGTAACTCCACCTACATGGGCACTTAATCATGTATACGGCAAAATTAGTGTTACATGTAAAAAAAAACATTGATGAAAAACTTCCTCCCATTCCGTGGATGGAAGAACACTTTGCCTTTGTTCATATTGTTGCAATTGCAACATCCCAGACAGGGATAACATCCATGTTTTTTTTCAATAATGTACATTTGTTGTTTAATACTGCTGGGACCTATGTCAGAGTTGATACGCTTATCTCTCAAATTGCTACAACGTTTATATGCAGGCATAAAACCCGTTTGAAATTCTGGGACATTTGGATTACATTTCCCTAGAATATGCCAATACTTTCTCAATATGGATACAACTTTGGGGCTCAAATAATTATTCTGCATAACACAGACCAAACTATTCTCTTTAGATTTCATCTTAACCTTTGGTTTTGTCAGATTCTCTTTGCTTAATGTAAGTACATTCAATATTTCTTGTTTAATTAGAGTCTCAGGATAACCCCTATCTACAAATTTTTGACCCATCTCCCTCAGTCTTAGCGGTACAAGTGTCTCATCCGAAATAATCCTCTTTACTCTTAATAACTGACTGAGGGGTAATGATTTCTTCAATGTAATAGGATGGGCACTTCCACTGTGTAATAGATTGTTTTTATCAGTAGATTTCACAAACAGATCAGTCTCTAAAGTCTGTCCAACTTTGTATACAGTGCTATCCAGAAATACATTTTTTCCTCACTGTGTGATAGACTGAAACTGATCTGTAGGGTTGCAATGTTAATCTCTCCCATAAACTCATATAGGGATCCAATGTCGCCCAACCATACCCCAAAAATATTGTCTATATAGCGCCACCAGGTGGTGCCATATAGAATAAACAGGGGGTTTTTCTTCGAGTGCGTTCATGAATATATTCGCATAGGTAGGGGCGACATTGGATCCCATGGCTGTACCCTGGAGTTGTATATAGAAATTGTCCTGAAACAAAAGAATAATTACATCTTACTAAAAGATCCAAAATAAATTCAATCTGTGGGGGATCATATTTTCCTGACTGTACTAAAACCTTCCTAACTGCACCTATCCCTGTTGCATGAGGAATGGAGGTGTACAGACTTAATACATCCAGTGTGCATAGTATCACATGAAATAGGCAATTCTCTTATTGTATTTAAGAGGTCTAAATAAATAGAAATTTGGGAACATGCTGACCCTATACTGGACACGATGGGACATCCAGGTGGTATTTTAAGATTTTTATGAACCTTTGGTAAGGTGTATAACACTGGTATTTTGTTATCATCACATGTTACGAATGTCGCTTCTGCTTTATCAATAATCAATATTGACTGCTTTCTTAATTACACTCTGGATCTCTTTCTGAATTTCATATATGGGATTATGGGACAATAAATGATACACTTTTTCATCTGCCAATTGAGATCTAATCTCATTGACATAGTACACCTTATCAAGCATGACTGTGCCTCTGCCCTTATTGGCAGATTTCAAAATAATATCAGTACTTGATCTCAATGAATTTAAGGCCTTTTTCTCTTTTTGCCCAAAAGTTTCATCACTTCCTATTCTCTGAAATTTCAGTTTTCTTTCTATTTCTGAGTATAATGACTTAACCTCATCTAGAACCAAGTTAGAATAAATATCAATACTATGGTCATACACATATGGAATAAACTTACTTTTATTTCTTAGACCCAGCGTTTTTAAAGATAAATTGTTAGTGCCCATATCACATATTATAGTGTTTCTTTCTGTACCCATTGATACCTTTCTAGAAAAGAAGGATTTAAGTTTAAGTGTCCTGAAAAAACTATATAAGTCCATGTGTATTTCAAATAGATCCCCTTTAGCAGGAGGACAGATTGACAGTCCATTTAGTAAATTCAATCCTCAGACATACATCCTTGGTGGTAAATATCTCAAAGAAGTTTATGTCTGAGGATGATTTGAATTTACTACAAAAGGGACTGTCATTGGAAACTCCAATAAATCTTTGAACTTTTGTACAAAAAAAAAAAAGTCTTAATCTATGTACTATGGGGAAACTCCAATAAATCTTTGATTTTTTGTACTACTTGGTGAGTGCTTCTGTCTTTTGGACTTGCTCTCTGTGGCAACCAAGCAATTAAATGATGTATTGAGCAGTTCATTTTTATATATTTATTTTTTTGAATTGTGTGTCCTTTATTCCGTCACTTAACTATCATTTAAAGGGACATTCAATTCTCAATATTGGACTCAGAAGTTGTCAGACATTTTAATGCAAAGTTTTTTAGGAAAAAAGGCAACCAGGCGTGGGCTCCTTGCTCAGTGTGTTTAAAGGAATATGTCTGCACCTCATTGACAAGGCCCAATGAAGGCGGAAACGATCACCTGGGGTTGCAGTGTTCCTTGTTCAGAGAGGAATTTCCTGGTATTTCAGCACTGGACAGACCATAATAGGCGGGATAAGACTGATATTCTACAGGAAAGTTCTACTATGTGAAAAGCATTACTGGGCTAAAAAGAAGCTGCACCCAGGTGGTAAATCGCCATGGGACAAGCTAACAAGTTGTTGAGCTGATTGTTTGTTCCTGAGAGTGCGCTTCTCTATGTGTGTATTATTTTTTTTTAAGTTACATATAGTTTAAAAAAATGCCATTTATGGGGTATTAATTAGAAACCGAACAATTCTCACACTTTTGGTGAGTATTAGACAGTGAGATAAGGGTGCTAGCTTTGGACACAAACAAGTAAATAAGATGATAGCTCTGCTTTAGAGAAACAGATTTTAATTTCACACACAACACTTGATAGGAAATGTAGTGATGATGTGTAGACTGGAAAATATAAAGGACCTATAACCAAACTTTGTGAAGTTTCAAAGAACAGATATATAGGGGCAGGGAATGCTGTATAGAAAAATATATTAACTGTACAATTACATAGCTGAGAATTATATAAAGAGATATTTTATATATGTCAGAACAACAAAAGAATCTGATGAAAGGAAATGTTTTAAGCATTTGTACATAAGCATTTCAAAACGTTTTAATTCAAGAGGAAGTAGAAAAATATGGCAGTCGTTGGAGCAGAAGGCTACATAAAGTGAAGGTATTTAGGCATAGGTGTAATTAAATGAACAGACTAGTTGAAATGAAACTTTCATGATTCAGATAGAGCATGCAATTTTAAACACCTATCCAATTTATTTTTATCATAAAATTTGCTTTGTTCTCTTGGCATTCTTTGTTAAAGCTAAACCTAGGTAGGCTAATATGCTTATTTCTAAGCCCTTAAAGGCCACCTCTTATATCAGTGCATTTTGACAGCGCTAGTTCCTGTGTGCCATATAGTTAACATATGGCTCACTCGTGTGGAGTTATTTATGAGTCAGACTCAGCACTGATTGGTTAAAATGCAAGTCTGTCAAAAGAACTGAAGTAAGGGGACTGTCTGCAAAGGCTTAGATACAAGGTAATCACAGAGGTAAAAAGCATATTAATATAACTGTGTTGGTTATGCAAAAATGGGGAATGGGTAATAAAGGTATTATCTATCTTTTTAAATAAGAACATTTTTGGTGTAGACTGTCTCTT
>CAJPDP010234554.1:0-10040 GCA_905336975.1 Bombina variegata variegata | reverse complement strand
TATATATATATATTAATTTATGAATAAATAGAACATATTCTGGTATATGCAGACCATTGGAATGCAAAATATTCATATTTTCATGTCAGCTTAGTGCAAATGAGACTATGCGATTGGGTTTGTGCGAGAGTGGGGTGCTAGTTTTTTTCCCACTTGTTTTTCTCCATTGACTTCTATGAGGGAATACGTGAATGCGCATGCGATATTCTAACTTTGTTTTTTTGCGCTAGTCGGGTTACCGCGAAAGCGATAACAGTTTAATTTCAACTCATAATAGGAGCGCAACCTGTCAAGCACAAAAAGCTTACTCCGAGCGCAAATAATGCTCGAGCTGAAGCATTAATTTGCGCTTCACTAGTAATCTAGCTTTTACATTTTTTTATGGAAATTATATCAGTAATTTACAATCACATATACAACAAAGTTTTTTATTGTATTATACTGGATTAATCTTTCAACAAATATAATGAAGTCAAAACAAAACCATTTTAGATATAACGTGTTGTTAGTATAACCATTACTAAGAGTCCCTTAAATGTATCTCTCTCTCTTTCAATATATATATATATAAACTGTATATGCGTGTGTGTGTGTGTGTGTATATGGGAAATACAATTACAAAGACTTACACACTTTCTTGACTTACTTCTAATACTATCAGATACACATACAAGGGAGACCTTTATCAGGAAATTGCTCAAGGGACTGATTTGATTGAAACTGCATAACTGATACAGTATAGCTGTAGTTGAATAGTGCTGAAGACACATGCATAAACATTTAGATTGGATAATCTAGAAACCAGTGACTGGATCAGCCACCCCCCTTACATAAAAGGTAAATGACTTAGTGGCATGGCATTGGAAGACCATATTTTAAATAGTTTAAGCTCCATATAATTAATATTGGTTCATTTTAACAGAAAATATGCAAAGAAAAATGTGTTTGTGTCTCAGATATCATCATAGTTATGTTGCTGTAGACACGGTGATTAAATTTGCTGCCCCCATCAAAATTTCCCACTCCTAAACGGGTTATATCTGATGCACATATGGCAGTTAATGCCACCCTCAGTAGACAACTAGGGATCATTGATTACTAACAAAATTAATAAAAAAAAACAGACTTCATGCCACAGAACTACAGCCGAAAATGTGTCACCCTAAATCCTTCTGCACTAGGCACAAACCTAATGGTTCATTTGCCTACTTTACTTTACTTTATTTTTCAATGTATGAAATTTATTGTAATTTTTGTGAATGTGTTAGTGAATGTGTTTAGATTTATTTTTTCTCTTTTTTTTTAGGTTTTAGTGCAAGTTTGCTGATTTTTTTTTTTTTTAGGTTTTCAATTTTTTTTTATTGAAGTTATAACAAGGTTTTACAGAAAGGTTTAAATATACATGGCATGCTTCAATGGTTTTACAAAGCAGTTATTATAGGGATATCAAACATCAGTTATAGTTATACCATGCTCAGTGAATACATAATAAAAATAAACAATCCTGGATTAGGGTGCTGTGTGTTAAATCTAAAGACGTGGCGCAGGGATAATTCCTTGTCCATTATATATATAATATCCATTTCTTAAAAAGTACGAGCAATGTTCTATAAACCTTTATCTTACTCCTATTATCTAAGCGGGCCTCTCTTGGCTCCTTAGAGAAAGCAGAGTAAAATATTATGTGGGGTTACTTATTGGAGGGACCTTAAAATATCAACATAAAATATACAATGGTAAAGTTATATAAACCAAATATAATGAAACAGTTAGAATTAAAGACCCAAATTGAGCCATCAGTGGATATTAGAAAAAACATGTAAACATATTGAACACCTTGAATTGTCATTAGCCTTGTCCCTGATAACTAAAAATATGAAATGGTACAGGCTTTTGTTTTTTAACCAGCATCATCAATAATCATTGGCATACAAAATAGGAAAACACATTATACTGCTTTGTTGGGGTAGCTACGGTTCATTGAACATGTTTTAGAGCTGTAAAGAAAAAGGCATCCCCTCAAATGGGTATTTTCTACAGGCCACAAAGGGAATATTTAAATTTAGGGTTGCCAAGTTATCATGTTAGAGGGTCTATTGTCACTACAGGGAAAGTAAAGAAAATGTATGGCAGTAAAAAGTAACTTATGAGCTAAATAAGGTAATAATAACACAACCCAACAGAATTAGAACTTTCTATAAGTACTAGCCCCATTTGTGTGAGGATCTGATGTCTTGATTGTAAGATTTAGTCAATACTAGCCCCCTGCTTTTGCTTAAGCATTCAGACCGGTCTCTAGTAAAATCAGTGACGCTCTTAGCAGGATAATATTGAGCCAGTTCATTTGGGTAAACAACGTCTCTGATATGACAAAGTGCTATGGCACCACATGTGTAGACCGAGTAAAGTTGTATATACTTGCTGGATCTAGTGGGTTCCATACAAAATCACTTTGACTGCTGTTCAGGAGGATGGAGTATGGCAGGTGACTAAGCAGTTCAGTTTTCCTTGTTTGTGGAGCTAAAGGAAGCCTGCTGCTGCATTCCAGTGGTATCATGGTGTCTGAGCAGGGATCCTTTGTGTGTAATTGCCTTTCTTTGGAGCTGATGTTGAGATCAAGTAGTTTGATGTGGTTTGGAGATAGCTCTATAGCGGTATCTGGTTTTTCTGGTGCAGAGAAAGTAGGACTGAGCTCTGTATGTTCTTGTCGCTGGCAGTCCAAAGGAAACCTGCTGCTGCATTCTGGTGATGTCATGGTGTCAGAGCAGAGATCTCCTGCGTGTAGCTGTTTTTCTCTGTAGCTGATGTTAATATCAAGTGAGTTGTTGTGGTTTGATGATAGCTCCGTAGCGGTAGTTCATTTTTCTGATGCAGAGATAATAGGACTAATCTCTGTAAGCTCTTGTCGCTGGGTAATTGTTTCTAAGGTGCGCATATTTTTCAAAGCGCCATTTTGGATTTCTGGTTTCCCGGTGTTCTTTGCAGTTGTAGGCAGTGCTGCAGTGATGTACAACTTGTTTATCAGTATATTGTATGGGGCTCTTTCCATTAGCTTATTCATGAGCCTCTCAAAACGTTCAAAATGCGGGCTAATATGGGTTGATAGATTTGTGGCTGCCAAAGTCGCCATTTTCCCTCAGTGCTGTCTAGCTCCCAACTGCGTGTTCAGTCAATATTGCAAATTAAAAGCTCCTGATGTTTGCATATTTAGCGATGTAAAGGTGATAGAATCGGTGCCAAGTAGTTGTAGGCTCAACTTAGGTTAGATACCTTGGCAAGCCGAGGGGGGTAACACCGCCTGTTAATGAGCCACCGCTCCAGGCCCTTATCATCCGATGCAGTGCCCCAACGTCAAAAATACAGCAAGATTTAAGAGAATTTACGGTCCTCTGAGCAGTACCACTATATATATGTGACAAATGTTGATTTGATGCTGTGGGATGTCTCAGCAAACCAGCAGATTAGAGAGTTATCAGTAGGAGCCACTGGAAAATGCGACTGCACAGGATCACAGCTCGGACACGCCCCCAAAGTTTTCTGAATTTATGTCACTCTTCAATATCAATGCACCTTGTTACCCACCAAACACAAACAGTAAACAGTAACTACATTTAGAACAGGAGAATCTTCTGCTTTTTCTAAAAGAGCAAATCTCTAAACTTGTGTGTACTCTGAGGGTTTGCAAATATTATATTCTATCACAATAAATTGCTTATTGCCTATCCAACCAGAGATCTTTTTTTTTAATTACTCTTGTGACTAAATTCAGCAAACAGTTTAATAATGGAACCAAAAGACTGCAATATTTTTTTCTTTGGAAGCTACATGGAAAATTTACAAAACTACAATAAATAATGGTACATGCTTCAAAAAGTGAGCCTTCCTTTTATGTGCAAAAGGAGTGTTCCTCATAATAACTTATATCAAAATGTTTTAAGATTCTTTTTAGATATATACAATAAAGGCTATATCAGATATTACCCAAGACATCACTGTGTGAATAAGGGTACTTGAGTGAACACTGCTTCTTTCTGTATTTGTTCTGTTATATGATGTGTTATTTTTACTAGCACATACATGCTAAGTAAAGTAAATGTAGGCATATTTGTGTTATTGGGGATCATTTATCATACTTTGGATAGATCTGCTAAGCAATCACTTGTGCACCTACACCCTGTGCTCTTATGCAACCAATTGCATAAGCGATAGGCTTGATCAATCTGATATGGTTTTAACAGCATGGTTTAACTTCGGCACCATCGAGGTGGCAGAGAGCTTAAGTAATACTGGTCTTAAGGCCGCTGCAAAAGAACTAGCGTTACAGGCTCATTGTGCAAGACTGCTTTCCAGCTTCATAAAAAAAGTCTATTTGTATTAAAATATTTTTTTGCTGTCTAGTAAAAAAATGTTTCTTCCTTTTTTAGTTTAAAATGTAGTTTTCAAAATAAATGTGAATGTTTATGCTGTTCATATTTATACTATATATTTGATAATAGATAGATAGATATTCATATTAATAATATATTGTTAAGTTGTTTTTTTAATTATCTATATTTTCTTAAATATTACTTCATAAAAGTTTTTGTATAATTTTAGAGAGAAAAATGTACTGTTTTTCTGTAATTATATAAATTAGTTTCTTAACTTTTTCTTCAGAAAATAAGGACTTTTTATGTTTTTATTACTGACCTAAATCACAAATGGCATTCAATTTTAGCCCTAATAATGTATAGTGCAGAAAATGGTAAACAAACAACCTAATTCCTACACTAGTCTTGACTGTTGTTAAATACTTGGTTTAATATTCCAATATGTTTTATTTAAGTATATAGTTTCACCATGTGTAAAGTTGAAAATATATCTCTTTTTTTTCTGGGAAATTATGGATATACGTTGTAACTTAAGATGACATTTCCCCTGAAGGGTGTAAGATACAATAAAAGAATGCTTCCGCTCTAATTAGTTTTTAAGACATGCTAGAAATGTCAATAATACAGTGAAATCCTGCTGAGAATGAATTCTGTTACTGGTGATGAAAAAAAAAATATTTTCACATTTTGTTAAAAGATAAAGCTACGCATGGACATTTTTTAAACTTGTAGCATTATTTTTACAGGTTCAAATAATATTTTTTTTTAGAGAATAATCAGAATTTTATCCGTATAAAATAATTTGAAATATTATCCTAAAAATGAAACATGAGTTCCACCCAAACTTTTTATTTAGTTTGCATCTTTTGAAATATGTTTCCATAATTATTTTAGACTAGTAGCAAGTGTACTTTGTTTATTAGAGCTTAAAGTGTATTATCATTTATTAGAATGAACATCACAAAATAAAAGTCAATTATCTATGCTCTTATTTGTTGTAAGGTTTTTTTTTTTTTTCAATCATTGCGTAAAATATTATCCCAATGACTGGGTGAATGTGTAACTGTATAAAATAATAAAGTATTCTTCAGTACAGCACTGAATTCCAAGCATAGCATTATTATAACACAAACTAAGTCTACAGGGATAGAGAGTAAAAAATAATAAGACACTGTCAATTGCATATTGCAGTTTTTTTTTATTATTATATCCTTACACTTCAAGTATTTGAAAAATACTGGGGAAAATCAGCTAACAAAATAATTATTCATTGTCAGGTGCAGTGGTTGAAGAAACAACCTTTGGGATTTTAAAATCTCTGAACCTGATCTATTTAGAAATGTGTGTATGCTCTCTAAATTTGTACTCAGCTTATATGACAGATACATAGTTGCCATATATTGTAAGCGTGGTTTATTTATTTGTTTTCCTAAAAATTGCGTCTTTATTTTTTTAGTTGTTAACTTAAGACCATCTCAACCCTGGAATATATGTTTGGCAAATAAAATATTAACTTAAATTTTATTTCAGAAATATTCTAGATTTAGACAAGGAAAAAATCAAAACAAAATTGTGGCCATTAACTCCTTAAGCCAAAATGATGTAGATCTATATCATGCAGTACGAAGCCCATCATACCAAT
The DNA here is from genome assembly GCA_905336975.1 of Bombina variegata variegata. Lineage (NCBI taxonomy): Eukaryota > Metazoa > Chordata > Amphibia > Anura > Bombinatoridae > Bombina > Bombina variegata. The sequence continues at coordinate 4,028 of CAJPDP010234554.1, read as the reverse complement.
TGGTGATTCGTTACCATATGAAGGCAGATGTCAGATCGTTACAGACATTGGGGCATATTTATTAATGTGCGAGCGGACATGATACAAAGTAGCGTATCATGTCCACTGCACATCGATAAACTGCTGGTACAATGCCGCCCCCTGCAGATTCGTGGCCAATCGGTGTCAATAAACCTGATCGTATACGGAGCTTGATAAATATGAGGCATCAAGCTCCATACGGAGCTTGCTAAATATGCCCCATTGACACTGTGTGTGTTCACCATCTGTAACGATCATCTGCTGGTGCCGGCAGGAGGTGTGGGAGGGAAAGCAGGAGGCGGGTGTGCAGCCCAGCGGCACAGGGGGAAGGGAGTGGGAGGATTGTGGGAGGGGCTCTATGCTAATGGAAAAAAATTTGAAGGGAGAGGGAAAATGTTTAATTTTGACTTTACTGTTCCTTTAATTAAACTGTTGTATGAAATGGTATTTACATCAACTGAAATCAGCAATATTAAAGGGGAGATAATCAAATGGAATTTAATAGATACTCTCAATTTTATTTGCTGGCAAGATTAATTTGGTTACATTTTAACACAAGTCTCATTTGGATATTCTATGCTTTTTATGTGCTATTTTAAAAAAACATTTCTGGCACTTGGATGACTGAACTTTGGCTGTTATTTGGCAGTTTGCATTGGTCTTGCAGTCTCAACAAACAATGAATATTTGGTGTTGATTCATTTACTATATTTGACTTAACTGAAATGTTAAAAAATACTTTTCTATATGGTTATAAGAAAACTTCCAGACAAGACTACAGTGTAAATTACAGCATCAGTCGTAATAAAATTTGTCATGAGAGTTAGATCTTGTGTCATATCATTATTTGCATTATTTTTCAAAAATCACTCTGTAGGCTGGAGATGAAAAGTGTCAAAGGTGCATAATTATGATGCTGTTTACTAGTAAAAAAACAACAACAACAAAAAAATACAAGATTTTAAAAAACAGATCATAAAAATGTTTGTGATTTTTTAAAATAGTTAACGGGACAGTAAACACAAAAAATGTTATTGTTTAAAAAGATAGTTAATACCTTTATATACCATTCCCCAGTTTTGCATAACCAACACTTTTATATTACTATACTTTTTACCTCTGTGATTACCTTGTATCTGAGCTTCTGCAGACTGCCTCCTTATATTTTGACAGATTTGCATTTCAGGCAATTAGTGCTGACTCTTTAATAACTCCACGGGGCGTGAGCATAATGTTATCTATATAGCACACATGAACAAACACACTCTAGCTGTGAAAAACTGCTAAAAAGCTAAAAGGCGGCCTTCAGGTGCTTAGAAATGAGCATATAAGCCTGCCTAGGTTTAGCTTTCAACTAAGAAATGCCAAAGATAAAGCAAATTTGATGATAAAAACAATTGAAAATGAAAAGTTGTTTAAAATTACATGCCCTGTCTGCATCCTGAAAGTTTAATTTGGACTTTACTGTCCCTTTAAAGGGACATTTGAACCCCAAATTTTTATTTCATGATTCAGATAGATCATACAATTTTAAACGTTCTACATTACTTCTATTATCTAACTTGCTTCATTCTCTTGGTATCCTTTGTTGAAGGAGCAGTAATGCACTACTGGGAGCTAGATGAAAGCCAATAACAGGAGGCATATATGTACAGTCACCAACCACCAGCTTCTGAGCCTACCTAGCTATACTTTTCGACAAAGGAACAGAAAAAAAACAAATTAGATGATGGAAATAATATGGAAAGTTTTTAAAATGACAAGCTATATCTGAATCATGAAAGTAAAATTTTGGGTTGCATGTCCCTTTAATTTAATGCACGACTTTTTATCTGCATTGGCTAATTTTATTTTATTTTATTTCATGCAGTCAAGATATTTATGTCAAAAAGTTAGTCATGCATTGTTTCTAGTGAATAAACAAGCAGATAGAAAGCTAAATATAAAAATATTAACAATTAGCAACATTTACTTTTTTGCACTGTAAACGTGGAATTATTTTTCTTCCTTAAAAAGTTTTTTTTTATTTAAAATGGAATTTGCAGAAATTAGAATAACAGTTACATTTTAGTTTTTTATTATATTGGCAAAAAAACATTATCTCTGATGATTTTATTTTATATTGCCCCCCCCCATGCAAAAAAAGTTACTGTATTTTAATGTCAAAATCCTTTTAATGAAAAATATTGAAAACACTTTAGCTATTCTTAACCATTATGTACCAACATTGTAGATGACCATTGTTTTTATTGGCATTAGTTTATCAGGACCTCTAGGTATGCAAAAATAAGAGCTCATTTCTATTGACGCCATTACGCTTATTGACAGTTTCCGATGGCGTATTTTACACACTTACAGGCAGCTGGGGTCTGGTGGCCCAAAAAATTAAGTGTCACATAGAAAATAATTGAAGCTAAAAAACACTAAATTACACCAGGATTCCACAGAACGGGCAAACAGTTAAAAACACTGTCGGAAGCTGTCGGTAAATTATCTTTTTGATGTTTCACTTTACAAATGTATTGCTATTTGTAATATTTATTGCTGGTATAAGACTAGTTTGCGTTATGTTCATATTTAAATATAAATGTGTATTTACGTATAAAAATATAATCTAGCACATATCTCCAAAATTTCATCTAGGCCTATGCCTGGGGCAACATTAAATATTACACATATCAATACATTCAAATATTTAATAAAAAACAAAAAAATGTTTTTCATTAAATAAAACATTTTTCATTCTATTTAATTTTTTCATTAATTTAAGGTATCTTTGTTTATGTTTTTCCCTAGAGGTTATCACAGAAAAGGAGCGCAGATGTTAAAAGTAAATTTTATAGTGGAAGGTTGGGTTACCATAGCAAGAAACCTGTTATGGCGCGATTTTCGAGAAATCTGACGTTCGATGGAAGCGTTAACACAACGTTAACTTATACATACACGAAAAGAGCATCTGCACGCACTGTTCAAAATATTTCAATGGAAATCTGGTACTAAAATGGAGACCTAAACTATTTTTAGGTGTCAGCAACTTTGGTAGCTCAATGGAAATGAGCCCTAAATTGGTGTGTGTATGGGGAAGATAATACAAGAGGTAGGTAATCTATACATTGTGAAGATCAATAAGAAGGTTATAATACTAATCATTACATTTGAGAACTAAGAATAATTAAGAAGGATAATTAATCAAATTTGACACTACATATTCGCACATATTATAAAAATGCATCTTTGGTTTGATAGAAAAATGGACATGAAAGTATTGCACAAATTCCAAAATAGGTTTTCCAAAAAAATGAATTTGTCTGCCAAGAATACTACTAACCTTGTGTAATATTAGTATGCATTTATGGATATGGTATATTTAGTGAGGTAGGTAGAGAGATATATTGCGTATGTGTGTTTGTTCACAACTAGTAAAATTGATTTGGTAATTATTGTATTAACTTTTAGGTTGTTTACAACATTGTTATAACTGGTATGTACTGAAATAATATATATAGTATATTGCTAATTAACTGTAAAAATGAAAATGTTATATATATATTAAAATATTTGTGTGATATTTCAGTCAAAGACAAACTGCAGCAATTTTATAAACATTACCGAAACATAAAAGGGCAATTAATGCTTTTTCTGACGTTGCTTCTGTATGTATTAAGAAACGTTTTGCTGATTTTGTACATTTTGCAAAGGAAAGGCAAAGTAAGGTTTGCTGTAACCTTTATATAAGTGCTGATTGCATGCAGTTTATAAAAAAAAGTAATTGTTTCAAAATAGTCAAGGATGCTGATATGTTAAAAAAATGTGTTATTTGCTATTACTGTTTGCTTTATGTTATGCTCTTGTATATGAATGTTAGCTTACCAACGTAAACACAAAGGAAAATCACCCAGACCAATTAAATTATTTAAAATTTGTCTTTATTTCACTGTGTCTAGAAATTGCTCATCGAAAATTGCTGTATATCTATCTATCTACTGTACTGTATATATATATATATA
>CAJPDP010234469.1:0-11543 GCA_905336975.1 Bombina variegata variegata | reverse complement strand
ATGAACAGTCCCTGCTGCTAAAAACACAACGCCCAAATAGCGGGACCAACTTTTCCAATTGGTCCCTAACAGAAGAAATGTGTAACAAAGAAAATGGGGCGTGTTAAGCGCTGGGGGTGATCATAAGAATAATACTAGATATGATCACAGATTAAATCTGCATGTATAAGCATATCACAGATACAAACAAAATAAAAATGAAATGTATGAACTGATGTCTGTTCTATGAAAGAGTGGGTCTAGTGGATAAATAAGAAGCTGAAGAACGTCTGATGTGAAATTCTGTTTGGGTAATAATCATAAAAGGGGACCACTCATACGATACACCATAAAACAGTGCACAACTGTGAGTTACGAAAAATCAAATTAAGGTAAAAAGCAAAGTTCATATGAGTCCTTGTGTATTCAAATAAATGTCCATATGGAGAAAAGGTATATAAATGTAAAAATCGGAATACACAGCACTCTTGCAGCTTGACCCCCCCAGTGAATGTACTTACAAGCTGATACCTCAATAATATGAGGTAATTGTGCGCCGTTAGGATCTATAATACGATCAATCCACAGTCCGAAAATGGATTGTGTGAGTATCCACGTCCCCTCTCCTTTCCGGTCCTTCGTACGGCTCTTTCTGTTCCTCAAGTGGTTAGCCAATCATTTCCCCTTGGATCTCTTAGTGAGGCTCCGGTACATAAATGGAGTGAAAGAGAGGCGCAAAAAATAGTGTAATTCAATTTATTAAGATGGATAGCAACATGCAAGGGTTAAAAACACTTACAATATTCAACCTCAATTATATGAGGTAGCATAGGCACATATAAACAGATGGTGTCGAATTGCAGCTGGATTGCTGAGCACAAAGCTTAAACCGGCCGGTTAGCAATTAGAACGCCCAATGCGTTTGGAATAAACGTGAAGAGTTAAAATCGAGTATTCAATATAAACGAAAATGTACCACTGGTACATAAACAACTGACGCGTTTCGAAGGCTTTAATAAATTTGTTCCTTCTTCATCAGAGGCGATATATTGAATGCGGCGGGTAGCGCTTTTTAAAGGTTTTAGCGCCGACACGCCCCCTATACTCCTCGCCTGCTGATTGGTCCACCGGGACCACATCCCCAGAATATATTAAGCCGGGAGGCGAAGGCTCTTCACTATGGGACTCTGTTTAACCATGTGTATATAAGATAGAATTTAAACTTAGACACTCCCGAATGGAAAAATATTTCAGATCTAAGCGAACATACACGAATGAAAAATTGCACTGACTTATTAGCCAATAATATGCCAATAACACTTAAAACCCCAAATAGCGCCCTCTTTCCAGGAAAAACAGCCACTTTGGATGAATTAAATATATATGTTAATAAAAAATATAAAATATATATATATAAAAAATATATGCTTCTCATTTAATGAAAAAAAGCTGATGCACATATTTAATCTGTTAAAAAATGTATGTCTAAAAACTTGAAACTAAAAACTCTTCAGGAATTCCAAACGCAATGTGCTGCAAATATATTGGATTACATACAGTGATGATCACTTTACAGAATACAATAAGAAATTAACCTTAAAAATGAACCTTAGGACTTCCGGTGGGTGGGACTTCTGGATGGTCGCAAGCGGTAAGAGCTCCGCTCCAAATTACCTACGATTGCTCCGTTTATACTCAATATCTGACCATTCCAGTTCCCCACAACTATCTTTCTTACTGGGAAGGCTGACCCTAGCTTTCGCCAGTCGAAAATTCTTTTGTGAAGGGCTTTTTTCATCTGCCCTAACCACCGGTCGTAAGAACGGCAAGGCCGCAACACAGGGTAGAGGTGTAAAGCAACTATCTGAACCCAGATCACCTTCAGAATACGTCTGGGTTGGCTCTCAGGGGATTTTTTTATTTTTTTTGGTGAGGTGACACAGCAAGAAGTGGGATATCAGGCAGTGAGATTGTCACGGACAGTAACGGAGGTGCGTCACAACACGCTACGACCGAAAGTTACAAGGCCACATTCTACACACTGCACGGCGGAGGCTAAGGAGGGTAAGCAAAACCCAGTTTTACACAGGACGTCCTGCACATAGAACACGCTGAAAATTTTGGGGACATGTTAACTAAACACGGCTGTTTTTTGTCTTGTGGAAGGTGACGTTAACCACTGTGCCAGTTTTACCTGTCGCATGGGCCTATCACCACACCAAGGGCCTACTTATCATAAAAGGCTTCTGGCATTGTTCATTTCTGGGGTCTGCTGGCGCGCATCCACATTGGGATAACTGCAACACTCAGGTGCTTACGGCGGCCTCCCACGAGGCACAGCTGGCTGGAGAACGGGCAGTGGAAACTGCGAGACCATCAACAGTGTGCTGTTCACCACCTAGCCATGCTGCATGTCTCCTGGCCGTAACTCTTGGGGCCGTAACTATTTAATTTAACTTAACTATCTGACACCTCTGTCTGCAGACCGCAGGCAAGCCCTGCAGCGCATACCTGTGCCGCGTGGCGCACTAATTGCATATTGATTGCATACTGAAATTGACTGTGTATAGAACTAGCCACACATATACATTAAAATAAGCAACATCTTATCTGGTTACATGAAAGTGGATAAATATTTTCAGAGACTTTCTCCCCCCGCCAAAGATATCATGAGCCAAAGGGCTAAAGCAGAGAAGAAGCAACAGAAACACGTTGTAGAGATGCATGCTGAAAACCAAACTACTGCTAAAGGCTCAGAGTCTCCAACCCCAGACCATAAATCCCTCTTGCAGGAGCTTAAGTCTTTCTTTCTCCCTAAGATGGACTCTTTGCAGACTGGGGTGGACACCCTTACAAGTGAGGTCTGGCAGTTTTCCTCACGTATAAGTGTGGCTGAATCTCGCATCTCAGATGTGGAAGACAGGCAAGTCATTTCAGAGACAACACTCAAACAGTTAACTAAACAGAATCAACTTCTCCAGGAACGGGTCGATGACCTAGAAAACAGAAGTAGATGCAACAATTTGCGCATTGTCGGTGTCCCTGAGTCAGTGAAGGGGAAAGACCTTTTGGAATTTACTGCACTTATATTCCCCAAGCTATTGGGAATCCCAGCAGACATCCTTCCCATAGACGTGGAAAGAGCGCATAGGATAGGGCCAGAGAGGACTCTTGAACACGCAAATCAGAAACCTAGACAGGTTATACTCAAGTGTTTGAACTTTCAAGAAAAATTGAGGATCTTACGTGCATATAGATCACACAAGGAAGTTTTCTATGAGCGCTCGAAATTATTGCTATTTCAGGATTTCTCCATGGAGGTTACAAAACAAAGAAAGGAATTTGCCCCCCTGTGCTCCCAACTGCATGAACAGGGTCGACAGGTAGCTTTACTTTATCTTTTCAAGCTGCGCCTTCATACACAGCATGGCACAAAGGTTTTCCACTCTCCCAAAGCCTTGCGCAGCTATTTGGCGACTGAGAATCAACACCCTCCTACCTGAACAGCTACAAAGCGGTTCCTAAAAAATCTGGACAATCCTTACGGACTGAGTTAAATGAATGGAGGTGTTAATCCCTTTTGAGCTGGCCAGGATGCTGGCCGAGGACTGGCTCACGAAAAAATATACCCAACTGGGAAGGAACAAACTCCTAGTAAGGATGGTAATTCTTGTGAGCCTCTGGGTTCTGGTTTGTTTGTATGTTATTTCTTCTTTTTCCTTCGCCCATTTGGCGATTTTCCATGTCACTATGTCATTGATTGATAGTATGAACGTTCTTATAAGTAATTGGTATTTTCTTTGCAATGTCATGGGGGGGAGACTATGTATACTTTGTATGCCTTTTCTTTTTCAGGTCTGTTTGGGGCGGTATATACAGGAAAAGTACACTCATTTTCATGAGATGTTTTTATGATGTGCACCACCTGTGTATACAGTTCATCGGGGGTTATTTTTGGGTATGTTGTACTGTTGGGGGGCGGGGGGGGACAGGGTGTTTTTCACACTTTTACTTGCAGGTACGTTAAGAATGATGCCCAGGTTACTAGTGTATACTTGCTGCCGCAAATAAGTTCTTTTCAAATGTATGATTTGTGTTATTTCAAAGCACTACACCTAGCACTACTGATATTGTTCTGTACTGGGGTGTTGTTTGGGGGGGTGGGGGTGTGTGTGTGTGTGGTTTTTTTTTTTTTTCCCTGCTGGTTCTGCCTACAATTCTATACACCTAAGATCCTAGTACAATATGTCAATTAAAATTATAACTTGGAACGTAGGGGGAATTAATTCCCCGATCAAGAGAAGGGCGGTCCTCACTCACCTTAGGAGACTGGGAGCCGACATGGCCCTATTACAAGAAACGCACCTAACTGATGCGGAACACTCTAAACTGCAAAGGGACTGGGTGGGACAGGTAACCTATCTCTCACACACTATCGCAAGCAGGGGGATAGCTATCTTGTTTGGTAAGAGACTATCGGTAGTTATTAATCACACATACTCAGATGCTGAGGGTAGGTTCCTAATTGTGCAGGCAAGTGTTGACTCTGTCAACTATGTGTTCTGTAATATCTTTGCCCCCAACCACAGATCAATGTTGTTCTGGAGAGACTTGATACAAAAACTATCTCCCCACATAGGGTCAAAACTGATTATAGGCAGGGATTTTAATATCTCCCCATCACACACACTGGATAGGATGTGGCTGGACACACACTCGGCTGAGGACCCAAGGAAAAATTACAAGGCCAGATACGAAACTAAAATTTGTGACATGTTTTACTTGCACTTAGACACCTGTGACATATGGAGATTGCAGCACCCAGAGGGTAGAGACTACACGTGCCTGGCCAAGGCCGGACACTCCCTGTCTAGGATAGATCTCTTCATGATTGCTAATTCCTTAGTCACGCAGGTTCATAGCTGTAACATACATGACATTCTATTGTCGGACCATGCTCCTGTGGAGTTAACTTTGAATGCAGGTGGCCCACGACCTAACAGAAACACTCTTAGATTCCCAACGTATTTGGCTTCCTCAGAGGCTTTTGTAAAATTCCTAGGCCAGAGCTGGACAGATTACTACACAGATAATTTAGCACATGCAGAAAATAACCAGCTTTTCTGGGAGACAGCAAAATCAGTCCTGACAGGTTCCATAATTTCATACGTCTCAAAGATCAAATTTAAAATCCAACACAGGTACATGGAACTTAAAAAACAATTGAGTCAGGCATACCAGAGACACTGTTCATCTAGGTCTCCTGAGGCCTACGAGACATATATAGCCGTAAAGGCAGATCTTGAGGCATTTATGAAACAACGAGCTGACTCGAGTCTGTTGAGAGCAGCTGGTAAATACTTTAGATTTGGAAGTAGGCCGGGTAAAATGTTAGCAGCTTTGGCTATGCCCAAAACAGCAAAATCCAGTGTGGCAGCGCTAAAATTTCAAGGATGCATATATACTTCTCCAGAGTAGACTGCGAAATGCTTTGCACAATATTACACACAGCTCTATACTAGTCAGAACCCCTCCAACCCCGATTCCCAGGCACGATTCTGGCAGACCCTTAAATTACCTCAGCTGACCCAAGAACAGTTAGATACCTTGAATGCACCGATCACTAGTGACAAAATAGTATTTACTCTAAAGTCTATCCCACTAGGGAAAGCACCGGGGCCGGATGGTCTCCCTACTGAGTTTTACAGAATTCTCTAACCGCAGATTACTGGTACACTGACTAAACTTTTTAACACTTATTTCCAAGAGGAGACAACCCAATCACGGGACTTCACCTCAGCACACATCACCCTCATTCCCAAACCAGGCAAGGACCACTCTCTTCCAGACTCATTTAGACCCATATCCCTACTTAACACAGACTACAAGCTTTTTACGAAACTCATGGCTAACAGGCTAAAAACTGTTCTTCCTCTACTAATTCACCCAGATCAGACGGGCTTTGTTTTTAAGCGCTCCTCCGTGGTTAATTTGCGCAAAGTGCTTCAGGTGGTTGACCACTATTGGTCCCTGGGCAGAAGGGGGAGGGAGATGGTGTCGTGGAGGCCTTCCTGCTGTCTCTTGATGCAGAGAAGGCCTTCGATCGTGTGGAGTGGCCTCACCTGATCAACACCATGCAGCGGTTAAACTTTGGGGGCCATTTTCTAGATATGATACGTAAACTGTACAGAACACCTGAAGCACGTATTTTGACTAATGGCATGTTTTCTCCAGATTTTCGACTGCAGAGGGGTACCAGACAGGGTTGTCCCCTGTCACCCCTTCTGTTTAATCTGGCCTTGGAGCCGCTAGCAATAAAACTTAGACAATCTTTCCCAGGCATTGTAATGGGAGGTCATCCAATACACATGGCCTTATACGCAGACGACATGCTGCTGTTTGTCGATTCACCCTCGCAACATTTACCACATATAATGAGCACAATCTCAGAATTTGGGGATTTCTCGGGTTACAGGGTCAATGTATCCAAATCAGAAATCTTGTGGCTAAACAAACATGCTAACTCCAAACACGCTCTCCCTTTTATTGAAGTATCCAATGCTCTAACATACCTTGGTATTAAGGTGCATAGAAACCCTCATAAAATGTACCTGCTGAACATCTCTGAGAAGTGTAGTAACATTGCCTCTCAACTTCATAGCTGGATCAACCTCCCCTTGGGACTGTCGGGCCGTCTTAGTTTGGTCAAGATGACCATACTACCTAAGATAATGTATTTGTTACTCATGCTGCCCTTTCTCATGACTAGGGATGACTTGTCGACTCTGAATCGAGCTATGTCTTTTTTTATTTGGAGGGGGAAAAAGCCCCGCATAGCTCTGGAGAAACTACAGCTCCCCTTTCTAGGGGGAGGTTTGGGTTTCCCAAACCTAAAATTATACAATTGGGCGGCCCTGGCCAGATTGGTGACCGACTGGCAGTTGGGCACCTCGCACTTCTGTGTTACAACACTCGAAGAAGCAGCTCTGGCACCTATGGCGTTAGCATACCTTCCTTATGCTACACTGAAGGATATTCCACGGACAGTGGCCAACAGTGTCCTATACAGAGATCCCTCCCCACCCCTAAATACATTCCCTTAGTGGGAAATCCGGACTTTACGGCGGGAAATGAATGTGAGCCATTCCGTATTTGGAGAACCTTGGGTCTCGAGACAGTGGGTGTCTCGTGCTGGACCCGCTAATGCACACGGTCAAATCCTTTCAGGAGCTCAGGGCTAAATTTGATATTTCTAATAAGCACTTTTACGCATATCTCCAGGTGAGGCATTATGTTACGAGCCTTTTACACTCCAGCTCTGAGTTCTGGAATAAGTCCCCCTTTGCCATCTCACAGACATTGTTTCAGATGGGTCGTTTCTCGTTGTCTGACTTTTATAAGCAATTGTTAAGGCGAAAAGAAACTGCAATACAAACATATACTTTGATGAGATTACACAGTGACATCTCACCCACACTGATGGTACAGGACTTGACAAATAGTATGGAGGCCACCAGAGTGGCAACACTGGCAGTACCCCTTAGGGAAGCTCAGCTTAGATTGTTGCACAGAGACTATATCACTCCCCATAGATTGTCAAAATGGAGGCCTCAACACCCAGATGTTTGTGTAAAGTGCAGCAGTGAATCCCCCTCGCTTCAGCATTATTTTTTTCGATGCCCGCTAGTTAGACGGTTCTGGGGACAGTTCCAGTACTGGCTAAAGATTACATTCCATATAGAAATTGAGATAGATCTGGGTAAGATATATTTATTCAACTGGGAGGGTGGACACAAAAAACATCATAGGCTGCTTACCTTATGTACATTGATAGCAAGATGCTGTATTCTCAACAAATGGATCTCTAGACCCCCGCCTACGATAGCTCAATTTAGGCTTCGCCTAATGAAGCAACTTTTTATAGAACAACATGATGCCAAACTAAACACCAAACTCAGACTTCAACCCTTTCTGATATTAAATTTGCAGCCAGATGTGCAGCGTCAAATTCTCAGACCATTTGCACAACTGGAGACATTGATCTCGGCGACTCTGAGGGGTGAGTGGCGGGTGCTCACAGAACCACATGCGGATCTACCTGGAGCGGATTCCCGAGAGGAAATGATGTTCTAATATAATATAACGCTTTAGGACCCTTGAATCTGAAGACCCCTCTGGATCGAGAGACAGAGCCTGCATTTCTCATCCCTAAAATTTATATAAATTTTCCTTTTTTTTTTCTTTTTTTTTTTGTGTGTGGTGGGTTGTGTTGTTGTTTTGTTGTTATTAAAGTTCAAATTAAGTTTTGTAATAAAAAAAAAGGAGAAGACGATCACATGTATATATGCATTGGTTAATGCGCATTGGTCACTTACATACTTTACCATATGTGAGATTTGTTGGTTTTGAATTGTACAAATATAATTTCCGCATTGTATGTATAATGTTTACTCTTGCTCTCATATAGAATATGTAATATCCTTTAAATGACGGTCTGCGTACCGTGTGATTCTGCTCTGACGGATTGATATGTGATTGCTTTTTCTCGATTAATAAAGACGAATTTAAAAAAAAAAATATGAACCTTAAAAACAAACCATGTCAAATCTAAAAAGAGAAGCAAATAAATAAATATAGCCTGTGAAATAGTGAGTAATAGATGATAAAAGCTACATCTTTTTTATCAATATTCCTATTCCATATTCTTCAGGCACACCTTCTATATAAGGAATGCTGCCAGGTCAATATCTTAATTTAGACCATAGGGAATCAATGTCCCCATCTTATTAATCCAATAAGACTTCCGACGTCTTCAATCTAGGGTCTTACTACCCCCTCTCTTTCTTTGTTTAATACATTCCAAAATAGTTCCCTTCAAACAATGTGGATCCTGATTATGGAAATTCCTATAATGAAGGGAAAGATTATGTGACTTGAAGTCCTGTTTAATATTTATGATGTGCTCCAATAATCTAGTTTTATACGGGCAGGTGGTACGTCCGATATATTGAAGATTACAACTGCATCGTAATAAGTAGATGACAAAATCTGTCTTGCAGTTGCAAAGTGAATTGATTTCACATAATGAGCCATTGTTGGTGGATTTTATTACTTTTGATGGTCTTTTATCAAAGTGGTGCTCACAGGCTACACAATTGGCCCTGTTACATTTGTACCTGTTTATTTGTACCTGTTTCCCTTAGTTGACTAGGTGCTAGTAAATTCTTTAGATTTTTATTTTTTCTAAAGATGATTTGGGGACCACTGGTTGTAAGGCCCTCAAGTAATTTGTCTTTTTCCAATACATGTCAGAGTTTTTTTATAATATTTTTAATTTCTCTTGCCCCCTCATTATATGTTGTAACAAACTTGCTTCCACCTTCTTTGATGTTGATATTATTTTTATTTTTACCTTTCCTTACCTGTAATAAATCTTTCCTATCTAAAGATTTAGCTCTTTGGTAAGCTTCTTTCACAAGTTTTTCTTGGTAACCTTTCTCAATGAATCAATTAATCAAGGTAACAGATTCTTTTTCAAAATCCTCGATCTTGCTACAGTTTCTGCGAAGTCGCTGAAACTATGCAAAAGGGATTTTTTTAATCCAATTCAGATGATGACAGCTTCTAGCGTGCAGGTAACCATTCCTGTCTGTATCTTTTCTGTATAATGTTGTAATAATGTCACTATCATCATGAGTTAGTATAAGATCAAGAAAATCGATTTCTTTGATATTGTTTTTGTGGGTGAAAGAGAGATTTCTGTCATTTATGTTAGCCTACTTAATAAAGTCAGACAGGACCTCTTCACTCCCATTCCAAATTAACACAATATCAGCAATAAAGCGCCCTCAGAATATAATAGATGAACTGAAGGGGTTATTATTCCATATATTAGTTTCTTCCCAATGACTCATATATAAATTGGCTTGGGGCAAAGCGTGTCCCCATCGCTGTGCCACTGATTTGAAGATAATACTTCTCTTGTTTGTATCTATGACATTGCGGATTTAATCTGTGATCATATCTAGTATTTTTCTTATGATCACCCCCAGCGCTTAACACGCCCCATTTTCTTTATTACACACATATATATATATATATATATATATATATATATATATAGTGTTATCGTGGAGAGTCACCCACTCAAACTGTCTACAGATAGAATTATGATATAAACAAATACTTATATGATGCTTACTTAGCACCCTTGGTGCAGACCCTGTGAATAATAAATATAAATACGTCTAAAGTTTCATAAGCCCTCCAATCATGCAAGGTTTTTAAATGCTCCTGGAGTTCCACAGCATATTATATAAGGGAAGCTCCAACCACTCAGACACCTGATATTTTTTTAGTGACCACTCATGTTGCAAGTGAGTTAGAACTCCTTCACCGCAAAAATACTGCAGCAAATTTTATAGCAACCAGATGTACATATGTTGCTGCACACCCACTAATAATGTTCAGTCCCTCAATAATCCCTTAAGGGAATCTTTATTAGTAGGTAATTAGAGGAGGAAAAGGCTGAAATAGAATAACACACTGAGAGGCCCTGTTCCACCATCAAGTTCAGCAAGAAAAAACTTTGTTTAAGAGTTTAGGAATTAGAGGGCATCGATTTTGAGGTCTTCAATTTTAAAGTAAAAAAAAAAACAAAGTCCCAGTTATTTCAGCCTTTGACCCAGATCTTAGCCACCTTGCTAAACATCAATACAAGTCCACTAATTCAAGGCTGAATCAACAACAGAAGGAAATAAAGTAGCAGTTCCTACCTCCCTTCTCTCCTTCTCCCCAGATCTTTATAGGTCTCTCCAGATTTTCTTCCTTTTTAGGGGTTAGAGGCCTCTCGACTAGAGGCAACCCTGCGACTTTTAAGGTGTCCTACTCCCACGTCTCAGGGCACCGAATAACCCCAGCGTTGGTCGGCAGCTCCAAACAAGAAGAGAGCTGCTAGACCCTTCTTGTGCCGCTGTCCCGGCAGTCTGCGCGATCACCCGCGCCACAGCGTTTCCCTCTTGGTAGTTTCCTTAGGCCAGAGGTGGCGGCTCTGCTGGAACTTGCCGTTATACCTCCACACCTCCTTCACACCCGTGGAACTCCAATGGGGCCAAGAGTCCCAGTCTCTGCAACAGGCGCGGCTTCCTCTCCACCGCTATCGTGCCTGCTCCTCGTTCTGGGATCACGCCGTCTACACTGCGTGGTGACGTGTCAGCGAGCACACCCCGGGTTTTCCTGTGAATAATAAATAAGTAATTAATCACAGCAAGAGACAGATGCCACAAATGGTATCTAATAAACCCATCTATAAAAGCCAGGGAAATTCAGCACGCTTTTATATGGTACAAAAATGAATACAGGTTGCCCTCAGTTTACGCCGGGGTTAAGTTCCAGAAGGAATGGTTGTAAATCAGAACTGTTGTAAATTGAAACACAGTTTATAATTTAAGTCAATGGGAAGTGAGGGAGATAGGTTCCAGGCTCCTCTCAAAATTGTCATAAGTAACCCCTAATACATTATTTGTAAAGCTTAGAAATGAAGACTTTAAATGCTAAACAGCATT
>CAJPDP010234387.1:0-11695 GCA_905336975.1 Bombina variegata variegata | reverse complement strand
GGGGCCTATTTATCAAAAGTCTTGCGACCTGATCCGACAGTGCGGATCAGGTCCGCAAAACCTCGCTGAATGCGGAGAGCAAGAGCTGCTGGTGCAACGCCGCCCCCTGCAGACTCGCGGCCAATGGGCCGCCAGCAGGGGGGATGTCAATCAACCCGATCGTACTCGATCGGGTTGATTTCCGGTGATTCCTGTCTGCCTCATCTCATCTTTAGACCGCTGCTTCATAACTAGTTTTTTTGGCGAGCCTGAAGACTCGCCAGAAACACGGGCCCACAAGCTCCGTTCGGAGCTTGATAAATGGGCCCCACAGTGTCCATTTTTTAATAAAAACTTTCCCTTATGAAAAGTACCTCTTCGTATACTTTGCTCAAACGTAGCTCCTTTTCTTGAGAGCATACCTAGGTAGACTCAGAAGAACACGTGTCTTGAGCACTATATGACAGTAGTGCTTTCAAAATTGTATAACATTTTATACCTATAGTGCTAAAGACAAATTAATACCTCAGTATATGCTCTGAAGGATAAAGAGGTAAATTATGATAACACGTAATGATTTTTTAGAAATCCAATGCTCTCTCTAAATCATGAACGTTTACTTTTTACTTTAAACATAATTTCACCAAATACTAGTCACTATCTTGTTTTATATTTAGATGAATTAGTCCACTATGCTATGGAAACCAAATACAAGACAAAATGAGTGAGACTTTAACCCAGGATCAAAATAGGTCAGATATTATTTTTTAATGTTATATCTACAAATATTCTTATAGACTTTAACAATGAATTTTGCACCCCCCCCCCAAAACAAAAAACAAAAAACAAACAAGATAAGCTTATTTTTGCAAAGGAGAAAACAATATACCATTATTTATTCTAACAAATAATAGATTGGAATTTATAAACTATTCACAGTTTTTTTCAACTACTTAAACGTGAAAATGGAAAGACAAAAAGATAAGTTTTACATATAATGACATATCACTAAAATAACACAAACAGCGGGAGCCTTAAAGTATATTTATATAAAGTTTTTCCCTCTGAAGCAAATCATGTTGCTTTCAGTGTACACAGCCTCAATATGTCTATCCCTTCATGGCAAACCCATTGAAGTGTGAATGGCTAACCTTCAGCACACACATAATGCAGCTCTAGTGACATACAAAATACTATTACCTACACAAAGCAGTAGGAGATAAGAGACAAACAAAGGGAGCAGCAGAAAGAGAAAGAATAAAAGAGAAAAACAGAGTGCACTAGAAAAAAAAGCAAAGATAAAAATAAGGTGACAATAAGAGGCAGAATACAGTCAATACACAGCATCCTAGTGAGCAACCACCACAAAAAAATAAGAGGCTGAAGGACCTA
Source organism: Bombina variegata variegata (assembly GCA_905336975.1). Lineage (NCBI taxonomy): Eukaryota > Metazoa > Chordata > Amphibia > Anura > Bombinatoridae > Bombina > Bombina variegata. The sequence goes on along the minus strand of CAJPDP010234387.1, from coordinate 10,324 downwards.
CGTGTCTGACCTGAGGTTTGATGTGGATGTGTGGCTGACAGTTGAGGAGGTCTGAGCTGAGTTTGGATGTGTATGTGTAGATGACAGAGGTGCGGTAGGGTCATGGGTCTAATCTAAAGATTTGATGGAGATATCTGAGGGGTCTTGTTGCACTGATGAGATTTCTTAGATCTTAGATTTTGCTTAAGCAGAGAGTTTTAGATCTGAGTGGGCCCCAGGCCCATGAAGTCTGATCTGATGTCTAACATGGGTGTATAACTAAAAGCAAGTGCAGGAATAGGGGTCTTACCAGCACACCAATGTGACCATGTAGCTTAGGATGGAATAAAGATGGATTCTGATCTGGGGTCTGATGTTACTAGGTGGCTTATAGGATGGCTTATAGGACTGGAGGGCCATGGGGTATGACCAGTTGTCTGATGAAAGCATGTAGAATGTAGGACAGAGTTAGGAGTCTAATCTGAGCTCTGATGTGGGTGCAGAGTCATAGGGTATGATATAAGGTCTGATGCAGACACGTGTCTGAAAGGGGCTGTAGGTCCAAGGATCTGATCTGAGACATCATGAGGGTGTGTAGCAGGGCTAGGTGTCTGTGCTAAAATCTGGTATGGCATGTCGCTGAGAGGAACTGTTGGACCATGTGGTCTAATCTCAAGCTGTGGAAAAGACAGTGGGTAGAGCTCCCAACTTGTGACAATCCTGCAATAATTGTAATGCTTATGATTCTATAGCTAAAATTATTATGGTCACTAGGGGGCCTATTACCATCTTGTTCTGACATAACATGAAGCTATGATTTGGGTTATTATCTTGCTGCTGGATGAACCTTGACCAACAAGGTGTACACCAGAGGGTTATACATGGTGCTGTAAACTGCGGTGGTAGACTTTTTTGTTCAGGGTGCTACTCAGTCTGTGAAGGCAGCTGACTCTGGATCCAGCAAAAGATCCAGAGACCATCACACCTTCTCTTCCATGTTTGAAGGATTGTGTCACACAATGAGGAACCATCCTTTCACCTACTCGCTGACGTACAAAAACCCAAAGATTTCAATTATGATTAATCAGACAATAGGGCCTTCATCCAGTCTTCAATGGTAGTGCTTCATGGACCAGAATATACTTTTTCTTCTTATTTTGCCACCTTAGCAACAATTCTTTTACTGCCCCTCAACCTGCAGCTCAAAGTCAAGTTGATTATCAGAATATGTTTGCTAATTATGTTATGGTTTTGGGTCCACCAGATCGATTGAAACTTCAGTAAAAACTGAGAAATTGACATATTCTAAAACTCTTGACTGGTAGTGTTTGTATAGATGTACAGTTATATAGACTTTACAATCATAATAAAACTTTCCAGTTTACTTCTGTTAGAGAGCATACCTAGGTAGGCTCAGGTGCATGCACCTGTCTAGAGCACTAATTGACTGCAGTTTTGCAATCATGCTTTTAATAATGTTAAGCATTGTGCAAAACTGCTGCCAACTAGTGCTTAAAAGTGTATAAAGACTGAAGTCATATGGCTTTCCAAACATGTGAACGCCCCTGAGCCTACCTAAGAAGCGATTATTATTATTAACAAGCGATACAGAGGAGAAAGTAAATCAGATGATAATAACATTTTTTTATGGTAAGTTGTATGTTAATCATAAAAGAAATATTTGGGATTTTAGCTTATTTTAAGCTCAATAGTTTATACAATAGTTTATACAATGTTATACAAAGTGCTCTGCAAAATGTGTATGACATGGTGGCATAACCCTGCCTAATGTTATTAAAAAAAATAATTGCAATTTTGTATAACAGCTGCTATTTCAAATTATTCCAGTATTAAAAAATGAATGCAGACTCGTAGCAGGATTCTTTAGAGCTTGTCTTCCTTTTTGAAATTTATGACATTGAATCATTCCATAGCTGTGCGATATGAACTCTTGTAATGAAATAAAGAATATTTGATATATTTTCTCTATATAATTCAAATCCTTCTAAAGTAATTAAAAATTCACTCATCTCTTCCACCCCTCTGTACAATGTGATATTATTTTGTTATCCTGAAGAGAAGACCACTGAGGTATAGAAATCAGATGCTATGCTATTCTCTATAACTATGTTGGACCACCAAAGCAGTCTACTAAGAACAATATTCTCTTAGAGAACGCTTTGGCTATAATTTATTTCCACACCCATGGGTGCGTTGCATATAGTAAATTCATGTCCCCAAAGTCCTGATTTAAGGATATTATCTTTATTTTTATGTATGTATGTGTGTGTGTGACCCAAGTTGAGGAGAAAAGTTGAAGATATAGTATTGTTTAAACCTTAACATAAGCTTTATCATAAGCTGCTTTCAAGGTATCCGAACAGTAATCTACACATACAGGCCAATATGAAAATAATCTACAAGGTACAGCAGTATTATTACTTTAGGCAGAAGAAATTAGCTACAGTTCCACATTAAAACTTAAATAAGAATGTAGAGCCAAACTTCCTAATAAAATGTCTTCAAAGAATTTAATCAGAAAAAATATTTTACTTTAAGGAACAGTTTACTTGAAAATGTTTATTATTTAAAAAGATAATCCCTTTATTATCCATTCTCCAGTTTTGCATAAACAACACTGTTATAGAAATATACTTTTTGCCTCTGTGATTGCCTTGTATCTAAGCGTCTCTAGACTGCCCCCTTATCTCAGTTCTTTTGACAGACTTGCATTTTAGCCAATCAGTGCCTCATAAATAACTCCACAGGAGTGAGCACAATGTTATCTATATGGCACACATGAACTAGCATTGTCTAGCTGTGAAAATTTGTCAAAATGCACTGAGATAAGAGGCAGCCTACAAGGGCTTCGAAATTTGCATATGCAGCCATCAATCAGCAAGTGCTACCCAGTGTACTGAACCAAAAAAGGGCAGGCTTCTAAGCTTACATTCCTGTTTTTTCAAATAAATATACTAAGAGAACAAAGAAAAATTTATAATAGGAGTAAACAATAAAATTGCTTAAAATTGCATGCTCTGTCTGAATCATGAAAGACAAAAATTGGGTTTAGTATCCCTTTAATGAGATATGTAAGGCTCGCCAGAAAAACGGGACCTCAAGCTCCATTCGGAGCTTGATAGATATGCCCCCATGTCACAACGAAATGTAACATTGCACAACCAATTCTGCTAGAGCAGGAAATCACCCCAAACCAGCAAGCGTCGGGTGATTGATCTCGCCACCTCTGAGTTGGCAGAGAGGAAAAAGCGGCTTCTGCTTATTAAATATGTTGCAGCAGGCTCACTTATACGAACCTACTCCACATAGCCGAAAAAGCTGCGAATGCAGCCAAGAAAATGTAGCCTTAAGTATTATTTTAATCAAAGATGTTTTACCGTTTGCTTTTAGTACAACACAACATTAATAGTGTGGGCACTGGCTGCACTGAAAATTAACAAATATCAAAAGAGCAAAATACGTTCAATGTATTCTTCTTCTTGTTTATTTGTAAAGCACCAGCTCAGTCTGCAGTATTGAGTACATAATCATTGAGGTTCATAGGACTATACAATTAAACCTGACAATGTTGATAGATGCAGGTAGATGGACCTGTTCTGAAGAGATTAGGGGTGAGTGATGCAGAGTAGAGGGGTTGTTTGTCTGAGTTTGTAGAATAGTTTGAAGTTTCATCAACAGTGAAAAAGGCAGTTGTAATTTTATATGTGTGGAAAATAATCCTGAACATTTAGAGCCAGATTACTAGTGGAACGTTAATTTACGCTCCCGCTCGAGCGTTAATTGCGCTAGAAGTAAGATTTTTGTGTTTGTTAGGTTGCGCTCATATTACAAGTTGAAAGTAAACTGTTTTCGTTTGATCGCTAACCCAACAAGCACAAAAAGACGAACTTACAGTGTAGCATGCGCAGTCATATATTCCTACATAGAAGTCAATGAAAAATGAAAAAAAAAACTAACACCCCATTCTCGCACAAACCCGATCAGATATTCTCAAGTGCGTTAACCCGACATGAAAATATGAATATTTCACATTCCAATGTTCTTCACATAGCAGAATATATTCTATTTATTCATAAATAAATATATTTTTTTCTACATATATCTGATGGTATTTTAGTACAATATATATCTATACCTATATATAGAAGATTATATATAGGTATAAATATATACAGATTTATATAGGAATATCTATTTATAAATACTTAGAATATATTCCCCTATGTGCAGAACATTGGAATGCAAAATATTTACAGTAAATACAAAACCATTATTAAAAATGAATATTGCATAAATGTTTTTTAAGGTTTCATTTACTTAAAGGATTACTAACTTTTTTGTTTTTATTCCAAGTTCTTTTTATTGAGAAACCATATAAATCACAGTATATCAAACAAATGAAGACTTTAAAACAACGGTAATAAACGATACAATACGAATTGATTGTTGACAAACGTAGGTTCTCAGTTTTGATACTCAATTGAGTAAATTTAACATATAACTTATACAAAATTAACAAATTTGTTCCAGAAGCACAGCCCATAGTTGTATATAAAGAATCTCATAAAAACTATCACATAGTCCTGACAAAGATTCTCTAGTCTATCATCTGGTTAAGTCAAATTACTAATAGATGTCTCTTCATGGTCCTGTCTATTTTTTAAATGAAGATCCCAGGTGGCCTGAGCTAGAATAAAAGGTTCCCTATTGTCCATTCTGTAGGATCCAAACTCCTCCAATTCCATTAAATCTGTGGCCTTCTGTCTCCACATGGACAATGTGGTGGGAATACTGGACTTCCAGTTCTTGGCTATGAGTGTTTTCGCACTATTTGTGAATATTCTAAATAGGATTCTGTAGGCTTTAGAAGGAAGTTTCAGATGTTTATTCAATAAAAATATTAATGGGTCCGTGGGGATTCTCATCTGAAATACCTCCTCTATCTCGTCCATGATGCCCCTCCAAAGATAATTAATACTATTACACCACCACCACATATGTCCCATCCCGCTTCCCACATGCCAACATCTCCAGCATCTGTTTCTAGTCAAAGGATAAAGTTTATGCAAACGTCTAGGAGTGAGATACCAGTTATGGAGTATTTTATAATTTAATTCCACAATGACTGCAGAGGAGGAGGAGGATTTAGTATTGCTAAATATTGTGGAAGCTGTCTGGGGAAGAATAATGACCCCCAATTCCCTCTCCCACGACTCTATGGAATTAGGTAAACAGCCCGGGGGAGGGTGAGATAAAATATTCTGGATTTTAGAGAGTGAATGTTTTAAGGGTGTTTTAGACTTGAGCATTTTTTCTAGGGTAGTTAGGGGGCGTAACATATTATGGCTTTGTTCGTGTGTAGTTATGTAATTATGTACTCTTTGGAAATTAAACCAGTTGTGTGCCCACTGAAACACTTTTTCTTGTAATTGGCTATGTGAGAGTATGCATTCCTCCCCTGAAATGTGGTGTACGGAGACGTCTGAGGGAGATACAGTACTATAATCTTGTATTCTCAGGTCCTTCAAGGAAAATTCAGAGTTATGGATCAGAGAAGTCAAGGGGGACGGTCTCGAGGATATGTATGGATTTATTTTATTTGCCCTCTCCCATTGGAGGACGGTCTCCCTAGTTATCGGGTTAGGTATGGCTTTAACTGTTTTTTCAAAATTTGGGGACCAGCATAAGGAAGGGAGGTCAACTACCTGACTGAGGCTTTCCTCTAACAGAATCCATCTTTTTTGTTGTCCATGTATCCTCCAGTCCAAAACACGCTGTATAAATATTGCTAGTCTATAAGAGTCAATGTTAGGGACCCTCAGTCCCCCATGGCTTCTGGAACTCGTCATGATAGGTCCATTGATTCTAGGGTGCTTTCCCTTCCAGATGAAGGAGCTAAACAGTTTCTGAACTTTAGTGGTGTATCGGGGGGGATGGGTAAGGTTTGTAGGATGTATAAAAGTCTGGGGAAAGCCGTCATTTTAATGGAATTGATCCTACCTATCCAGGTAAGAGGTTTTGCGTGCCATGAGGCCAGATTTCTGGCCAAAGCCTTTTCCATCGGGATATAGTTTAAGTCATAAACCCGGTCCAGGTCCTCAGCTAGGTATATACCTAGGTATTTTAAGGAATCCCTGCATCGGCGGAAGGGGCATATTTGAGCAATTTGTTGTTCGATATGAGGGGTAAGGGAGACCCCAAGAATCTCTGATTTGGTGAAATTAATCAAAAAGAGAGTTTATTAAAAAGTTCTAGTTCTTCTAGCAATAGGGGGATTGGCCTGACGGGATTTGTTAGTGTGAACAACACATCGTCAGCGAACAGGGATAATTTAAACTCTTCCCCACCAACAACTATGACTTTTATACTTTGATTCTGTCAGATTTTAGCCAGTGCCTCCAATAAACAAACAAATAATAAGGGGGATAGGGGGCACCCTTGTCTCGTACCGTTTCTGATAGGGAGCGGGGGGAAAGGATTCTGTTCAGGGAGATTCGGGCGCTAGGGGAGTCATATAGTGCGAATATTCTATGGATAACAGCGTTCCCTATTCCAAACGTCTGTAGAACAGCTTTTAAGAATACCCAGCTAACCCGTCAAAGGCTTTCTCCGCATCTGTAGAAAGCCAGACTGCCGGGAAGCCTTGTTTCCTAGTGTGCCAAATTAGATGTAAATTACGCACAGTGTTATCTTTCGCCTCCCTGTTCGGGACAAAGCCCACCTGATCCTGGTGAATGATGGATGGGATGAAGGTATTGAGTCTGTTAGAAATTACTTTGGCATAAATTTTGATGTCTGTATTTAAAAAGGGAAATCGGTCTGTAGTTGGGGATCTGGTCAATGGCTTTATTAGGTTTTGGTATCACTGTTATATGTGCTTGAAGGGCCTGAGGGGAGAAAGTTTTATTATTGTCTATGTCGTGGAAATGAGACAGGAGAGGGGGGGCCAGGATATCTATAAATTTAGAATAGTAGGCATTCCCAAAACCATCAGGGCTAGGAGCCCTCCCTGAAGGGAAAGACAATATGGCCTGTTGGAGTTCCTTCAGGGAAAAAGGAGTATCCAACACTGATTTCTGTTCATCTGTAAGGGAAGGGAGATCTAAGCGGGATAGATAATACGTAATATCCGTCTGGTCAGGGGGAGTACATGTCTGTTCTAGGTTATACAGTGTTTCATAATATTGTCTGAACTTCTCAGCTATGTCCCTGGAGGAGGACCAGGTCTTTCCCTTATTGTCTTTTATTGACATAATGTAGCGTTTATTAGCCCTGTGTCTCAATAGTCTGGCTAGCATCCTACCCTGTTTATTCCCTCCTTCGTAATATCGTTTTTTAAGAAAGAGTGCTTTGCGCTTGGCTTCTGCCCCCAACAATAAATTTAGATGATTTTTTTTGTGTTGAATATTTTCGATAAGTGAGTTGGGGAATCTCTTGTGAATGGTCTGTAATTTGTCGAGTAAATTCTTTAAAAGTGTTGTTCTCTGTTGTTCTCTGTTAATTTTTAGCTGCCTTAATGGCTATAAGTTCCCCTCTGATCACACATTTGTGCGCTTCCCAAATATGATAGGGTTCTACATCCAGGGTGATATTGTCTGTAAAATAAGCAACTAATGATTTATTAATCTGGATATGGACAAGAGGGTCTGTTAGTAGGGTCTCGTCTAGCTTCCAAGTTCGGTCTCATCTTTGTGATGTGGGCCATTTCATTGAGCAGCTAATCATCGCATTATCCGACCATGTTATGAGGGATATGTCCATGCTCTGGACCAGAGCCAGACTGGTGACATCAATTAAAAGGTAATTTATTCTTGAATAACTTTGGTGAGGATGGGAGTAAAATGTATAATCTTATGTATGGGGATGGTAAAGTCTCCAAGCGTCATGTACAGTTATTTTTGAGAATTGTAATTTGACCTGTTTCAACGTCTTTTGGGGGACCGATGAGCTACCCATTGAACAATCTAGTTCAGGGTCTAGGGCAAGATTGAAGTCCCCTCCAACTACCAAACTCCCCCTGGCCAATTCGAGAATTTTACAAGCAAAAGTGAAAAAAAGTGTTTGGAGCGTATAGGTTAGCTACGGTTATAATTTTGTTATAAAGTCGTCCTGTTATGATGAAAAGTTTCCCCTCCCTATCTCTATAAATGTATGAAAGGAGAAACGGGATGTTTTTTTTTAATCAATATGCCTACCCCGTTATGTTTCGTGGTGTGGAAGGCCAGGTAAACCTGTCCAAATTTTCTAAGGGACTGCAGAGGTTCCCGTCCTTTCTTAAAATGCGTTTCCTGTAAGAGAATTATATCGCTATTAACTCGTTTATAATCCCTAATTGCCATGGATCTCTTCTGAGGGATATTCAGACCCTTGACATTATGGGAGAGCAATTTTATAGTCATTGGGTCATCTGCCATTAATAATTTGAGGAAAAGGTAAATATATTGCAGGGTATGAAGGGCTAGACCTAAATGAAGGCCACCTAAGAAACGTCTTGTGTTCTGCTAGGGTAATTGGCATGGGTCTAGGGCTGTCAAGAGTGGTCCTTCCATTGCGGATCTTGGGCTAACATGGAGCAAACCAGATTTGTAAAAGGAGCATACAGACTACTACAACCTGAACTTGTACAACGTACGTGAAACAGAAAAGAAAATGTGCATCTGAAACATTTAGAACAATTGCTAAATATAGCGCAAGTAACTCCCGCCATAAAAACAATAAAAACAAACAAAACATACTTGTGATAAGTACAGCTACATTTTACCAAAAATACACCATTCTAGGGGGGGTGGAATGATGTCGGTAAGCAATCTAGGAAAATCTATTAATATTTTGCAAAACTAAAGGCAAGTCATAAACCCTTAACAAACAATACATAAACTAGGCTTGTATTATATGAGTAAGGTTAAAACAGTGCAAAATCAAATACAAGCTGTAAACAAATCAACAGAGACAAAAGCGATACTGTACCACAGTTTTCGACCATCCGAAAGTCTTAGGAAGTAACTCAGTCCTTAAAGTTTATAAAAGATTTCAAAGATTCAATATCCTGTTTAGATGGGAGGCTAGCTATTTGTGTTTGTAAGGATTTCAATGTCTCTTGTGGAGTATCGGACATATTGATTCCTGACAAGGGGTTAGGAAGTTCCTGAGACTGCGGTGTATCAGACCCTGAATGGTCTTGTAATTGAAAAAAGGAGGAGACCAAGGGGACCAGAGACTGAGGTTTAAGCTGCTTATCTAGCTTATTTCCCCTTTTAGTAGCCATTGGAGAAATTTCCACAGAAGGGGTAACTGTCACTGAGTATAGTCAGAGTCAGGGCCAATAGTTGCAAATTCTATTATAAGCATATAGTAACTCCTTAATGATGAAATATAGAACTATGTGGCCTGATGCGAGCCACTCGTTATATCCCAACAAAGGCCGGGTTTGTAAAGTGTATAGAACCCTAAGGTCTTCTTATTTTATTAGCGGTGTATTAAGAAATTAGTTAGGGCAGGAATCTTCTATGTAACCGGGCGGCTCTATTGCGTAATCCACTATGCTGATGTAAAATTATGGGCTACAGTAATAAATGATGCAATGAGCAACAAAAAAGCCTCCTATGTATTGAAGTCTTGTGTAATTATCTTTTCCCGGCTCTTCTATGATGATTAATTAACTTTTTAAGACTCATGTGTCAGACCGGGGCCTTGTGATATGTCTCTTGTCTCCTCCGGTGTTTCTCAGATGTTCCTCTCAATCAGGATCCTCCAGGAAGGGTGCCGCACAGAAACCGTTCCAAAAGCAGAGTAGACCCCAAGAGCACAACAATCTCTCTCTTTTGGAGAGCAACGTTTAAGCCCCTGAGTCTACAGTATAAATATCCATGCATAGGAAAGATGGCGACCGCTGTCTCTGCACTCCTTCTCTCTCACCTTAAAGCGCTCGATCCCCACATCAGCAGCTCAAAAAAGCATAAGTGGCACTCGGTTAGTTAGAGCAGCTCAGGTGATGTTTCTCTATCATAGCTGGGCCATAATGACTGCCTATATAATTGCCTAGATGCACCGACAGCTCCGGAGCATTTTCAGTGTGCGTGCATGCTCCAGCACGGCTTAGCTCCGCCCCCCTAACTTTTTTGTTTTTAATGTAAAACGGAACAAACATTTTGCATATAAACTATTATAGCAATGTAATTTACCTTCTTATTGTTTAAAACGAAGCTCCGTTTTTCCATAAAATTATATTTTATTATGATGACATCACGTCATCCAGCCCACAAATGTGGGCCGGCTATGGCATAATCAAACCGCCAATGGTATCCTTTTTACTTGCATATAATTA
>CAJPDP010234333.1:0-10587 GCA_905336975.1 Bombina variegata variegata | reverse complement strand
CGGAATGGCTTGTGTCGGTATAGACTGTAATGCAAGCATTTTAGCCTCACTGCACAACTTGTAATACTGGCCCTATAGAAATCCCGTGCAAAAACGTCATTTTTTGAGTGCGGGTTTGACGTTGCGTTACAGGTTAAAATGCTTGCGGTACAGCTATACCGAAAAGACTTGTAATGGCTGTGTTACTGTTTTTACACAGAAATGGGCATTTTTTCAGTGTTAAAACCATAAAGCAAAACTCATAATCTAGGTGTATGTGTTTATATGTGTATATATATGTCTGTAAATATATATATATATATCTATATATATATATATAGGTAAAGATGTAATACCAGCGCTAAAACTTAGATCAAATATATATATCTATATATAGTGTATTCTTTTATGCCTGTCTAGGGTATTTCTACCCTTAGAAGAAAAAAATGTCTCAATAGGTGTATTATCTTAGTATGTTATATATTGTGCTGCCTGAAAAAAGATTCAGTGTACCCTTAGCACTGTTAGAAATAGTAATAATCAATATAGTTCAGCGCACAGATAAAAGTCTTTATGCATGTAGTAATAACTTCTAGGGTCCATGAAACAAAAAGTGATAATATAGGTGAGAAATGGTTATCTTCTTACCGAAAATTACCCCAATCATATGAGGTAATGTTTGCGTACAGGAAAACCAATGCTGCGATCGTCCTCTGGACTATAGCTTCTTCTCCTCCGTTAGAATACTTTGGCCAGTGGATTCAATGCAGCTACTTGGTAAAACCTTTCTGGTAGAAACTTCAAATTCTCCCTGTGATGATATGTTTTTGTATCTCCCAGGAGTATGGTTTTAAGGTAGAGGTTCTCAGCAAATAGTTGTGGAAAAGGAAAAAAACATATAGTGTAACTCTGTCATACAAGTGATTTATTTAATTTCAGGTTAAAAAGTTTACACTTACATTTATTGCCCTCAATCCTTAATGAGGTAATCATTCAAACACATACATATAAGTGAGTTGATACTGTATTAGTATATCCGTTATTGTCTGCTTCTCCAATTTGTGGACTATTCCAGCATAGCCATAATATTTTCTCTTAGTCAGAGTGATGGTAAAGACATACAATGTATCTTGTACTATATTGTTGTCCTTCAAAGTGTTTTTCTTTTAAATTATTGTTTAGTACCAATATCTAAGTATCAATATAAAAAGTGTCACTCTAAAACAATGCTAATAAAAACAATTGGTATATTTAAGAAAATGCACAGAATGGTAATCTCCCAGAGGGTATGTTGCCTGTATAATACTGCAGTGGACATGCAACAATATAATCGAACAAACAGGTACCCAGTGAAAGAAACGGCTTGAGAGTAACAAATACAATTCCGCAACAGTTCAAATACCACTATATTCTGCCGGTATCGTAATGGGAAAACAACTGTACATCCACTTTTAATTCCTTACGCGTTTCGAAGTATCTATCTATCTACTTCTTCATCAGAGGCGAGTTTGTGTACAGTGAGACCCACTTTTGATTTAAAGGTTGGTAAGTGGGCATGTTTTTTCCTTGCGTTGTGACGCTGTAGCGTCATGTGATATTGGCAGCCAATAGTCGAATGTGAGTCTATGGTTCCCATAGAGACGCTTACTATGTATTTACCCTAAGGGCCATTAGACCAATCATTGGCTTTGTTTTTAGCGCTCTCATGGGAACTTCAGTCTCTGATCAATAAATAACTGATGACAGCGTAATGCTGCGATGATCAGTTGTCTATAAGTAAGTGTGCATATTACTGAGTAAAAGTTTTTATATATTAAAAACTGTATAGGAAGATTATTTCTTACCTATGTTTTTCTTATCAAAAGACATTCTAAGTTCTCCATTCTATGCATTTAAGTAGGAGAATATGTACAGACAAGAAACAACATATTATACATATATGTGGAAAATTATATAAATGGAATACAACACATTCTATATATGTATATTTTGTGTTTTGGGACTTAAATAAATAAAGTATAATAAAAAGATGATAAAACAGACATGTATGTAAATGTGTGTATATAAAAGAAAGAGGAGGGAGGGGGAGAATATAAATCCCTATATGAACAATAGTCTTTTCCAAATATAATTGATTGGTCCCTATACTTCCCTTCATTTACAATTGTTTCCTTAATTTGAGAGACTCTCCCCATTCAAGATTACAATTCTTCTTATTAACCTACCTACATTTGGACCTTAGGAACAGCTATATAGGTTGGTTGATAGCCACTACATTAACTTTTTAATGTTTTATCATTGTTAGAAAAAATCTCCACTTACAGTATATCTCATGTTCATTATATGTGTTTCTTCTTTTCAGTTCTTACTACTTGGGTAAAATTGTTGTTCTGTCCTTTTTGTTTATTTAATGTATTTATTTATAGGGACTCTTTTTGTCGTCAATGGTTATATGTCCCTTAATATACAAGTAAACTAAAGATCTTGCTGTTTATTTGTACATGAACTCTATAAAAATATTTCCTTTATACAATATTTCCGTTATAAAAAAGCTGCTAAGTCCATTTCCTCATTAAGACCTGTAGGATTCATGGTGCCCATATAATGAATCCAAAAAGTTTATCTTTGTCTCAGTCTCTTAAATCTATCTCCTCCCCTCTTGGTACAGAAACATGTTCTCTAATAGTTCCTCTTAAAAATTGGGGGTCCTGTTGATGGATTTTTTTGAAATGTCGAGAGAGACTATGACCCTTGAACCCTGTCTCTATATTTTTTATATGTTCGAGGAGACGTGTCTTATAGGTTCGTTTAGTGTGCCCTATATACTGTAATTTACAAGAGCATTCTAGCAAGTAGACCACAAAAGTGGTCTTACAGTTAGTCAGAGTATTAATGGTACAAATTTTGTCTGAAAAAGTGTTAGATGCAATTGTTTTTGTTGTTTTTTTTGGGGTCATAAGCATGTTCACAACCTTTGAAATTAAGTCTGTTACACTTGAAAAACCCCTTGCTGGTATTAGTTAGCCAATTTTCTTCTATATTATGTTTGAGTTGGCTTGGTGCCAACATTTGTTTGAAATTTCTGTTCTTCCTGAAAATTACTTTCGGTACATTTCCAATGGTGTTTGTTAAAAATGTATCCTGTTGTAGAATAGGCCAATACTTTTTTTTTTTTAAATTATTTCTGGTGCAACCTCATTATATGTAGTTATGTTTATATTTCTATTCTGGTGGTTTCGATTTTTCTTATTCTCTTTCGTGGGATTTCTGCTATTTGTCAGTAGATTATTTATTTCCAAGTTTTTTACTCTATTTTCTGGGATATTTCTTTTGAATAAATTTTTTCTTAAGAATATTTGCTTCTCTGTTGTAGTCACTCAATTTGGTGCAATTTCTTCTGAGACGTTGAAAATTGCCCAAACGGGATGTTGTTAATCCACGGCTGATAGTGACCACTATCCGCTCGTAAGTATCCGTTGCAATCGGTCTCTTTTGTGTACAACTTGGTCTATATTGTTTCTTTTTCATGAAATAGAATTAAATCCAAAAATTCTATACTCGTATCTGAAATTTTCAAAGTGAATTAGAAATTCATCATGTTGGTGTTCAAATAATTGATGAAGTTATTACACATTACTTCATCTCTATTCCATATAACCACAATGTCATCTATATATCTCCCCCATCAGATGACATTGTCAGTGAACGGATTGTTAGTATAGATAAACGTCTGCTCCCATTCTCCCATATATAAATTAGCGTAGCTGGGGGCCATAGCTGTCCCCATGGCCGTCCCGCTGATCTGGAGAAAAAACTGTTTATCAAAGTCAAAGTAATTTTTTTCTAGAACAAATTTGATGCTATCAAGAATAAATTCTTGGTTTATTTCAGTTAGATCGTTTTTTTTTAAGAACCTTTGACATGACTTGTATTCCCAAATTGTGTGGGATGCTAGTATAGAGTGATGACACATCTAGTGTCATCCATCTATCTGTATCTTTCCATTTGAAGTTACTTAATTTATCTATATTATCAGTGGAATCTCTGATATATGATTTCCACTGCGGGACTAGAGGCTTCAGGAAATAGTCTACATACTCCGATAGTCTTGCTGTTAAAAAATAGTCTATTCCTGAAACTATAGAGCTCCCAGGTGGATTTTTTTTATCCTTATGGATCTTAGGGAGGTGATAAAAGATCGCTTTTCTTGGATGCTCGTGTATCAAATACTTCAGCTTGTTTTTGCTCAATAGATTATTAAAGTTTGCTGTATCAATCAATGAACTGTATTCCTTTTGGAACATAAGGGTAGGATCTCCTCATAGTTTTTTGTACATTTTTGGATCGTTCAGTAATCTGTAGGCTTCTGCGATATAGTCAAGTTTGTTTTGGATAACTAATCCACCTCCCTTGTCTGCTTCTCTAAGTACTATGTTGTCCATATCTGTAATAGATTTTAGAGCCTCTTTTTCTTTTTTACTGAAATTATAATTTTTTATTTTGAAGTTTACACATAATTTTGTAGTTCTTTAGAGACTAATTGATTGAATGTTTGTATAAAATTACCTTTTGATTGTGTAGGGTAAAAAATGGAGGAGGGTTTCAAATTTGAGTGAGTTCTCAATGTATTTCTTCCATTTTGGAAGTCTTCATTCTCTACATTTAATTCCTCCAATATATTAATAGTTTCCCAATCTAATTCTGAAAAGTTTTCTGCATCATCAATATTTAGTTTATTTTTTGTTTTCTTGTAATGCTGACATAATGTCAATTTCCGGATGAATTTATTAAAATTAATATACAGGTTGAAGGGATTGGGACCTCAGGTAGGTGCAAAACTGAGGCCTCTTGATAGAACCTCCAGTTGTGTATTGGAGAAAGAGGTTGATGATAAATTGAAGATTTTCAGTAATGGTTCTCTTGTTTCCCCCTTTTCGGGGTTCTCAGTGTTTCGTTGTCTCTTTCTAGTTCCCACCATTCCTCTTCCTCTTCTTCCTATTCGGGTACTTTTCTTCTTCTGTTGCTGTCTAATGACCATTGGGGCCTTAGATTGATTTTGTGATTTGTTATTTCTGTGTGTGTATGTAATGGCGTCTCTATGAGCTGTCATCACAAGACAGCTCATCGGAACAATCCTCCTCCCCTTTGGAGCAGAGTGGAGAAGAAAGCAACGCAGAGGAGGCAGAAAACATAGCAAGTGGAGGCAAGAGCCGCGGAATGACAACAAGGAAAACCCTGAACAAAAAGAAAGCACAGAACCACAAGTAGACTGCAATGTGCAGAGAGACAGTACTGTCATTAACATATCAGGACATGAGTTAACTATGCATGAGCAGAACCTTTTAGACAAGGGTCTTTCTTTCTGTCCATTTACCAATATAAATTTTTTTGAGCTTGAAAAGGATCTGTATACGTTTTTTAGAAGTATTAAGTTAAAATACAGGTTTGCTAATAACATTTGTGACTATGGTACAACACAGAAAGAGCGCTGTAGTGATTGGTCACTTACTAAGTTAGGGCTTACTAAAAAGAACAGCTTCTTTAACCCCACTGTCAACGAACATAGCATAAATACATATATAAAGTTGGTGGAACATGATATTCAAAAATTGAAAAGAACACAAAAATTTTAAAAAATCCACAACACCAATTTCACAACCAATGATCAAACAGCATTGAAATCTTTGAAGGGTCACACAGATCTTATATTTAAAGGGGCGGATAAGGGAGGGGCCACTGTACTCATGGACAAAAATTACTATGTAGGAGAAATAAAGGGCCAGTTACAAGATCATACCACATATAGGAAATTGAGCTATAACCCAATTAATCTACTGCAGAAAGAAATTACACATATTTTGGAAAAAGCGTTTAGACATAACATCATTGATAAAAAATTAAAGGAATATCTCTATGTACAAAATCCACGCACACCAAAATTTTATTTGGTTCCAAAAGTCCATAAAGACAGCAAAAGACCCCCCGGTAGACCCATAGTCTCTAGCATACAGTCAGTATTCTCTAACATTTCTATATTTTTAGACAAGATCTTACAGCCAGTAGTTAACAAAATGTCATCATATGTTAAAGACACCAACCATTTTCTTGAAAAAGCTAAAACCTTAGTATTTCCCTCAAGCAGATACATACTTTTTACCATGGATGTGAAAATTCTGTACACATGTATTAAACATGAGACAGGCCTTTCCATCATAATGAAAAATTTATTAAGCAACAATATATGTACAGAAAGGCAAGGCATGTTTATTGAAGATATATTAAGATTGATCCTCTTCTGGAATTACTTTCTTTTGGAAGATGAGTGATATGTTCAGCTGAGGGGTACAGCCATGGGATCCAATGTTGCCCCATCATATGCCAACCTCTTTATGAATGAGATTGAGGAAAGGGTCATCTGAGAACATCAAATGTAAGCAATATGGCTCCGTATGGTGGAGATATATAGTTGATGTCTTTGGCATATGGTGGGGTGACATTGGGTCCTTGGAGGAATTTGTCAAGGAGGTCAATTCAGCAGTTCATGGTTTGGAACTCACCATTACTTTTAGTGAAGAAAGTGTAACCTTTTTGGATACCAAAATCAGTAAGGCAGGTAATGTCCTAGAATTTGACCTGTATACCAAGAGCACAGACAAAAATACTCTACTCAGGTTTGATAGCTTTCACCCAAGGGCTCTGGTAGAATCACTCCCAAAAAGCCAACTCCTCAGAGTAAAGAGAATAGTCAGCAGTGAAAGGAACTGTAATCAACGAATAGAGGAAATGTCAAATAAGTTTTTAAAAAGAGGTTATCCAAAAAAGCTTATAGAAGAGAAAAGGAATGACATATTTAAACATAACACTAGGGGCAATGGCCCCAAAAAGAAAGAAAACAGAATGGTTTTTATTTCTCAGTACAGTCACCTCAGTAAAGAGATATCAAAAATTATACAGAAACACTGGCATATACTGAGTGACTGTAATGACAAAATATATATAGTTAAGAATCCTCCACTAATGGCACACAGACAAGTAAGGAATTTAAGGGACCATCTTGTTAAGTCAGATGTAGGACCCAGTAAAAGTAATATACAAACATACATTAGCAAGAAAAACTTTGGCTCATACCCTTGCCTTAACTGCATGAGTTGCAGCTCTATAATTAAAGGGAATTTTTTCCATCATCCACACAATGGCACAAAGTATGAAATCAATGGTTTTTACACATGTGATACCACACATGTGGTATATTTAATCAAGTGTCCTTGTTCTTTAATTTATCTGGGAGAGACCACCCGTAAGGTAAAGGATAGAATAAGTCAGCATCGTTCTAATATACGATGCAAAAACAAAGAAGCCCCTGTTTCCAGCCATTTCATTGAAAAGGGCAACAGCATCAGCCAAATGAGATGGCAAGTCATTGACCATATAAAAACACAAAGAAATAGTCAAGACAGAGAAAGGTTACTAAAACAAAAAGAAACCTGGTGGATTTATAAATTAGAGACCATGATCCCTAAGGGATTAAACAGGGAATTAGATATGTCTGTATATTTATAATAATTCTTTACTATATGACTATATGAATTAATTTTCTTAAATGGATTTCTTAAATGGATTTCCTTGATGAATTTGATCAATTAATTAGCAAAGTTCTATTTTTTGTTGCTAATATCAAACAATGAATTAAGTATATGGTAAAGTGTATTCTGATAAAAGTCAATATAAGTATTCTGCAGGAAGGTATATGCATAATATTCTATTTGCTCCTTTCTATATAAAAAATGTGTATATATAAATGAAGTTTTTAAATAACACTGTAATATATATTTTCACCAGTAGATGGCGATAGAGCTGCACCTTTCCCAGAAAGGGGGCTAGGTGGCGCCAAAATACAAGGTATAAAAGTTTGTCCATTAGTGTGTTAACCTATGTATGATTAAGAGGTATTGACCTCGAAATGTCGCTTATTTTTAAAGTCCTAATTTTGATTTTTTTATATTTGGAGAGCTGTGGACATCTATTCTGCTCTATAATATTTGGTAAATCTCTTGGGTGGTGATTTCCTGCCCAACCTCTCTCTAAAAAATTCTGTTTATTGGATCTAAAATGTTTCTGGGGGTTATGTTGATCATACTGTCTATAGTTGGAATGGTAGCTAGGTCCTGGATTTGAATTTTTCCATTCGTATTGTTTCTCTCTATATTGGTCAGAATTGTGTTTATTATGAACTTGTTGGGATTGATAATGTCTATTACGGTGTTGATTAATATTTTTGTATTTGTTTTTATTTTGATTATTACCCATAGTTCTGAAATCTTGTTTCCAGGTAACTTGTCTATGCGTATTATGTTTATTAGTTCCTTTATTGGGATTCCAATTAGTCTGGGATCTAACGTTTCTAACGTGTTCTTATGTTTATCAGAATTTATACTTTCTGTCCTAGTGTTCTGATAGGAGGTAAATCTGTTGTTGGAATTACTAAACCTTCTATTTGGCCTTAGAGGTTGTTTACTATTTATTTTCGTTATACTGTGGTTTCTGTTTTTAGGAGGATTTATGTTTTTGCTTTTGGTAGTTGTAATACCCCATGGTAATTCTGTTGTTATGTTCTCCTCCCAAACTTCCTCGTCATTTCCCAAATCTATTTCTTCCTCATTTTCCTGCATATCTAAGTAGTGACTTAGGAACTTTTTCTTTATCTTAGCTTCTATGGTAAGTTCAAATCTATTATTTTTTTCTTTATTTTTTTGATCTAGTTCTTTAAAAATTGGATCTCCCTTATGACTTTCCAGATTTTTCTTCAGATCTTTGATTTCAGAGGTAATATTTTCTACTTTATTGTTTCTATATTTAATAGCTATTTTCATTAGGGTGAACGAAGAGTCTTCTAAAGCTGTGTCCCACTCTGTGAGATATTCAACATCCTCTGGATATATAAAAACTTTTACTGAGTAATACGCACACTTACTTATAGGCAACTGATCATGGCAGCATTACGCTGTCATCAGTTATTTATTGATCAGAGACTGAAGTTCCCATGAGAGCGCTAAAAACAAAGCCGATGATTGGTCTAATGGCCTTTAGGGTAAATACATAGTAAGCGTCTCTATGGGAACCATAGACTCACATTACACTATTGGCTGCCGATATCACATGACGCTACAGCATCCTGATGCAAGGAAAAAACACATCCACTTATCAACCTTTAAATCGAAAGCCGGTCTCACTGTATACAAACTCGCCTCTGATGAAGAAGTAGATAGATAGATAGATAGATAGATAGATACTTTGAAACGCGTAAGGAATTAAAAGTGGATGTACAGTTGTTTTCCCATTATGATACCGGCAGGATATAGTGGTATTTGAACTGTTGCAGAATTGTATTTGTTACTCTCAAGCCGTTTCTTTCACTGGGTACTTGTTTGTTCGATTATATTGTTGCATGTGCACTGCAGTATTATACACAGGCAACATACCCTCTGGGAGATTACCATTCCGTGCATTTTCTTAAATATACCAATTGTTTTTATTAGCATTGTTTTAGAGTGACACTTTTTATATTGATACTTAACAATAATTTAAAAGAAAAACACCTGAAGGACAACAATATAGTACAAGGTACATTGTATGTCTTTACCATCACTCTGACTAAGAGAAAATATTATGGCTATGCTGGAATAGTCCACAAACTGGAGAAGCAGACAATAACGGATATACTAATACAGTATCAACTCACTTATACGTATGTGTTTGAATGCTTACCTCATTAAGGATTGAGGGCAATAAATGTAAGTGTAAACTTTTTAACCTGAAATTAAATAAATCACTTGTATGACAGAGTTACACTATGTGTTTTTTCCTTCGCTTTTCCACAACTATTTGCTGAGAACCTCTACCTTAAAACCATACTCCTTGGAGATACAAAGACATATCACAGGGAAAATTTGAAGATTCTACCAGAAAGGTGTTACCAAGAAGCTGCATTGAATCCACTGGCCAAAGTATCCTATAAGATTATTCTAACAAAAGAACCAACAGAGGAGAATAAGCTATAGTTCAGAGGACGATCACAGCATTGGTTTTCCTGTGCGCAAACATTACCTCATATGATTGGGGTAATTTCCGGTAAGAAAATAACCATTTCTCACCTATATTATCACTTTTTGTTTCATGGACCCTAGAATTTGTTACTACATGCATAAAGACTTTTATCTGTGCGCTGAACTATATTGA
This sequence comes from Bombina variegata variegata, assembly GCA_905336975.1. Taxonomy (NCBI): domain Eukaryota; kingdom Metazoa; phylum Chordata; class Amphibia; order Anura; family Bombinatoridae; genus Bombina; species Bombina variegata. The sequence goes on along the minus strand of CAJPDP010234333.1, from coordinate 372 downwards.
TTTTTGCTCTTGATTATTACTATTAATATATATATATATATATATAAATACATATGTACACATATATAAATATATATATACATATATCATATATAATAAAAGACCAAGTGTGTTTGTCCGAAGCTGTCATGCGCAGTAGAGACTGCGCCCGAGGACAAACACACCTGGCCTTCCAACTGACCTGGTGTCGTGTGGTGGAGTGGGCGTGGCCGGGCTGGTGCGGAGTGGGCATGGTCAGACGTGACGTAGGTGTGGCGTGGTGCGGGCGTAGTGTGGGCGGGGTCGTGCGGGGCCAGATCCCGAGAGACAGAGAGCTTTAAAGAGGGGGGATAGAGAGAGCAGAAGAGGGTGGATAGAGAGACAGCAAAAGAG
>CAJPDP010234243.1:0-12476 GCA_905336975.1 Bombina variegata variegata | reverse complement strand
ATCGGCCGCCAGCAGGGGGTGTCAATCAACCCAATCGTACTCGATCGGGTTGAATTGCGGCGATGTCTGTCCGCCTGCTCAGAGTAGGCGGACAGGTTATGGAGTAGCGGTCTTTAGACTGCTGCTTCATAACTGGTGTGGCTCGCCAGAAACATGGCCCTTCAAGCTCCATCCGGAGCTTGATAAATGGGCTCCATGTGTGTTCTGACCAGCAACAGCACTGAGCACAGACTGACTTCCTCACTATGATAGATACAGCACACAGAGAGCAGCGGCACCTGCTGGCAGGAGGAGGGACATGTTTTCTTTATTTCACAACACTGCCAACATTTCCCTGCAATTTCCTTTGAGCTCTTATGTAAGTAAACACAAGCTGAGCTGCCCACCCCTGTCATGCGTCTTCTCACAACCAGTGTAATCATGTTGATCATGCAAGAAGCCAGCAGTCAGAGTGACTGCAAGCCCCCCATGTCCCCCTCCCCCCGCAGAAAAGTTACAGCAAAATATATTTTTTTTTAAAAATAAAAATTTTACATTTAAAAATCCTTAGTTAGAGCTGCATAATGCAGCTGCCTCCACTTGTGGCAGGCCCTCTAAACGCCGGACCCTCTGACAAGGGCCGAATCGCCCAACTTGTCATTCTGCCCCTGCATCCTCAACAAGTGACATCCTGTCATAGGATTCTTTCAAACAGAGGATGCTTGGCCTGATCTCAAGAGGGACTAATAGAATATGGGGGGGCATACCTAACGTGTGGGGGACAATACACTGCGCCCAAATTGCTCTGCGGTTACCATGGAACCCGCAAATGGCATATCGCATCTGCCAACACTCTCATTCTATCAATGTCCTCTTTGTCTTAAATGGCAACATGCACATTATGAACGTGTTTGTGGAGTATCCTGGATTCACTCACTATCCTCAGACACTCGTCTGTGTGGCCACAGTTGCATGCTACAAAGTGGCATCACGGATGGATCAGTATTCAGCTCTAATGCACAGCATGCATACTTACATTTGCAAAGGACAGTACAGGATTGGAGGCCCCTTTAAATGCACTCAAACATATGTGTGTACTAAATATGTGCCAACCAAGGTTTATTTTGATCTATAAAACTCTAATGTTCTCTACATCACTAAGCACACTGCCATGCAATGTTCCTCGTCACGTCTGCAACAGCACAGGGATTCTGCAGGCACCGCGTACTAACAAAAGAGGTCTACGCATGACAAGGCAGGGGAGGTATTTCAACACTCTGCGAGCCCAAAGGGCACTCAATCACAGACAGCACAGAAGGCCAGTGGCAGGGTCAGCAACAGTGGCGGGATCCTCACAAGAAATCTCCAAACATAGGACATTCAAAAGAAAGCATGATTCATTTTTTTATTAAAGTGCTTGAAGTATAACAAAAATATCTTATATAAAAATAAAAATAATGCTACATAAACATGTCATGATTTACGTTTTCTAAAAGTAGGAAATTTACTGCAAGTCGACCATATATGTTCTTTTTTAATCAGTGCCCTAGAAAATTGCACAGTATCCAATACAAGTTGAAATAACTGAATCTGCCTACTTTGATATTAAAAGGGAGAGTTTAGTCAAAATTAAAATGTCATGATTCAGACAGAGCATGCAATTATAAACAACTTTCCAATTTACCTGTATCATCAAATGTTCTTTTTCCGCTTGGTATTCTTTATAGAAAGCTAAACCTAGGTAGGTTCATATGCTAATTTCTAAGCCCTTAAAGGCTAACTCTTATCTCAATGCATTTTGACAGTGTTACACAGCTAGACAATGCTAGTTCACGTGTGCCATATAGAAAACATTGTTCTTACTCCATTGGAGTCAGCACTGATTGGCTAAAATGCAAGTCTATCAAAAGAACTGAAATAAGTGGGCAATCTGCAGAGGTTTAGATTCAAGGTAATCACAGAGGTAAAAAGTGTATTAACATAACAGTGTTGACTGTGCAAAACTGGGGAATGGGTAATAAAGGAATTATCTATCTTTTTAAACAATAAAAATTCTGGTGTAGACTGTCCCTTTAAGGATTCTTTTAAAATTATTATGCACACATTTCCTTAAGTGGTACATGTTCTCATTAAATGTTTCTGTAAAACTTGGCTCAGTGTCTGTACACACATCAGATTTTGTAAGCTCAGTTTGAACGTTCAGGATCTCATCTTTTTTCACAATATCTGCAAATGTTAAAAAAGGGGTTAATGTCATATATATATTTATTTTAAAGACGTTTAATAGTCTTTAAAATTACCTTCACAGCAGACACTTGTGCCTTTGTCGAAAGGTTGGTTTTCATCTGTTAATTTGTACAGTTTCTCAAAATAAGTTAAATTTTAAGGATTATCAGAAATTATACATTTTATGATGTTTGCAAATAATACTCCTCATTATTCATTGCAGTTCTGACTTGCTCCACTCTGGTGCAATAGAGAGAATTTCTTCCATTACTGCCAAAGTACAATAGAAGCTGAAATTGCCCCATCTCCTCTCTTTGTTGCCTCAAACTCAGGTATTCAAGGGGGACAAAGCGTCAATCTATGAGTTTCACTTGGGGTGGATGCCAGATGCGCCAATTCTCTGGCATCCACTCCAAGTGAAACTCGTGGATTGACGCTTCACCCCCCTTGAATCCCCCAGAGAGTGGAGATGGGGGAATTTCTGCTTCTACAGTACTTTGTCAATAACAGACAAAAAATCTATAGCGCAATTTGCTGGCAGTGGCGATCCGTTAATTGGAAAGTAGCCTAAATTATTTGTTATTAAAAGGATATAGGTAAGGATATAGTAAATAGGTAAGAGTAAAAAGTAAGTAGTTCATAGTCAATAAGAAATAGTTAATAGTTTTTAGGTTAGATTTGTAAATAATTAATAGGAAGTAGTTCATAGGTAGTAGGATATAGTTGTTAATAGTTAATCTTTTGCATACCTTCATCATTGTTTTTTTCTTTCTGCTCAGAAATGTTTTCATCTGTGTAATTACCAAAAATCTGCATTCACAAATAAAAATATAAATATTAGTCTATATCTTTGTATACATTTATATTTGTTAATGTTTGACAGCTTATATTGCAAATAGTTAATTAAATATCAAGTTACCTGAGGAATCAGATTTCAGTATAGTGAAATTTGGCATTTCTGGTACAAATGAATCTTGAAAACTATTGCTATAATGCAGAGTGTTTGAAATATAAATTAAACATTTTTTGAAGCCAAACAATTTGTACATCATTTGACAATGGACATTTAAAAAAAATAAAAAATAAAGATTACCTCATCTTCACTGTGTACATTGTTTTCAATATTTGCGGGACAGGAGGGGGACACAGAACCCACATGAAAAGAATGTGATGAATCCTCAGAACAAATAGTAATCTGTTGCGAAATGTCGGAAACTGGATTTTCCGCCATCAAAAGGTTCAGGAAATCTTTTTCATACTGTATACATTTTGGTCATCTCATTTTTCCAATTATGTTCTTAGCTTTTAGATTTCTTTCCAATGGCATAGAAAGTCCATGACTCCATTCAATTACTGTTGAGAAATTCTCCTCCTAGCCACCAGGAGGAGGCAAAGAACACCACAGCCAGAGCTTATGTATCCACCCACTACATTCTCCCCCAGTCATTCTTTGCCTCTGTAATTTAAGTCCCTTAATAGGTTGTTTCCCTTTCATGTAAACCTCTTAGTAAGAGTATTGGTAGCTGTTAGCTGTTGAATGTCGCAGGGAACTTCTCTGTTCTCATTTCAACTATGTGTGCTAACACCCCCTCTTGGCAACCAGTGTTCAGTTTACACTGCTTTTCTTTCTTCTCAGGTCCCTGTCAGATGTCTGGATGAAGCTGGCAGACTTGGAAGTGCTGTGTATGCCCCACAGCAGGCTCCTAAGGTAACTGTCTTTCTTTATTATTTTAGGACGCAGGAGGACACTAAGAAAGGAGTTATATCACTGAGCCTTGGGGACTTTATTAACAATCCTTTTACATTAAGGATTTGTTATTTTAACTTGGGCAGTGTATATTTATATATAATTCAGCAGAGCACTGTGCACTTTAAATCTGACAGATCCAGTTATAAGGATAATTGTCAGCTTGGGAGAGGCTGTCAGGAATTTTCAGGGGTAGTACTAAGCAATGATTCTCTTTTGCCTCATTTGAAACATTATTTAATGGCTTTCTTAGAAATGAGTTTGACCTCTAAAGCCGGTAAAAATGATCGGCGCCATTGTTTATTATAAATTACACCACAGTTTTTCTCTTCTTCGCGCCCTTGCGATCACGTGACGCTTTAAGGCGTCGTCCTTTTGCACTAGTCTTTCCGGTTGTATGATCAGCAGCAGAACGGGAGTTTGCTTATCCAAATGACAGAATCGGAGAGCAGGTTGAAGCTTTACCTTCGATCTGACTGCGAAGCAAGCTCTTTCTTTGTCTTAATCAGTTTTTAAATAAATTATTTTGCCGGATTACTAAAGTGCATATTCCGGTCTCTGAAGGTTGGGTAAGATACTCCAGTCTCTGCTTTAACGTTATAGACTATTTAACGTGTATTATTATTGTATTAATTTATATATTAATTATTCAAAAATAATTTTTATTAATTTCTATTCATTTTATTTCTATATGGATATAGATAAAGACATCATTTTGCCATTTGGTGATAAATGTTTCTTCTGTGAGGAAGTTATTGTTATTCCTCCTGCACATTTTTTTTCTACGTGTTTGCCTTGTATGTTTCATTAAAATCTAAAAAAATTAACCCCTCTGAGCCCTGTACTTCTGAGGACTCTTCTGCCCTTGGCATGCCTCATCTTTTCTCAGTCCCCGTCCCTAATAGTTGCAGCAGTAGTGCCCTGCAGCTCAGCTCAGTCTCTTTTTGGAGGATTTTTTTTTGCCAGGAGACATTACAGTACAGCTTTAATCGGCTGTTTCTGCTGCGCTGTGCTCCTTACCTATAGCAGGTAAGAGGAAGAGAAAATCTAAAATAATTTTCCTCTGATTTTGGAATCTCTTCAAATGACAAGACTGTGTTAGTCAGTTTATCTCAAATTTCTGATGACTCTACTTCAGACAGTCCAGTAGAGTCTGAGGAGCTTAATTTCAGGTTCAAGCTTGAATACGTTCATTTACTACTTAAGAAGGTATTAGTTACTTTGGACGTTCCAGAGTGCAAACATTGGAAACTCCTAAAATTTCAAAACTATACAAAGTTTATGAGATTAAGTACAAATCTCTGGAAGTTTCCCAGTTCCTGATCGTATGTCTGAAATCATCACTAAGGAATGGGAATAGCTGGGGATTCCTTTTTCTCCTTCCCCAAATTTTAAGAGGATTTTTACTGTTCCTGACTCTATCCTGGATTTATGGACTTCTGTTCCTTAGGTGGATGGAGCTATTTTCCCTTTGACTAAGAGAACTACTATTTCTCTAGAGGATAGTAACTCTTTTAGGGACACTATGGTTATAAAATTGGAGGGGTACTTAAGAAGAATTTTTATTCAACTTATTCTTCTTTGGCAACCGGTTGCAAGTATAGCAACAGTCGCTGGAGCTGCTACATACTGGTGTGACTCATTGTTCAAATTATTTTAGAGGAGACTCCTTTGGAGGAGATTCAGAATCAAATAATGGCTTTGAAGTTTTTTTGCGATGCTAATATGCAGGTAGTTCGCCTGAGTGCTCAGTCCTCAGTTTTTTTCTGTCCTGCCTCACAGTCAAGACTTCTTTCTTTCCCTTTCAAGGGGAAGTCTTTATTTGGCCCTGGTCTTGATTCCATTATATCCACAGTGACTGGTGAAAAAAGGGCCTTCCTCTCTCAAGGATAAGAAGGCTAAACCTAAGGGTCGTCAGTCTAATTTTTGTTCCTTTCGCAATTTTGAGGGACAAAAAAATCTTCTTCTTTTTCCAAGTCTAAACAACCTAAGAGCTCCTGGAAGCCTAACCAGCCTTTGAACAAGAATAAGCAGTCAAAGAAGCCTTCTTCTGACAATAAGTCAGCATAAGGAGTGGCCCCCGATCTGGGATCAGAACATATAGGGAGTAGACTGTCCTACTTTCGAGACACTTGGATTTGAGATGTTCCAGATCCTTGGGCAGTGGAAATGCTATCTCAAGGTTACAGGATAGGTTTCAAGTCTTGTCCTCCAAGAGGCAAGTTTCTCCTATCAAGACTCTCTCTTCAAACCTGGTGAAAAGAGAGGCCTTCTTAAGCTATGTAATGGACCTATCTTCCCTGGGAGTGAATTTTCTGGTCCCTCCTGCATATCAGGGCCTAGGGTCTTATTCAAACCTTTTCATTGTCCCCAAAAAGGAGGGATCCTTTCGCCCCCTATTCTGGATCTAAAGTGTCTCAACAAATTTCAAAATGTTCCGTCCTTCAAGATTGAGACCATCAGATCCATTCTTCCATTGGTCCAGGAGGGTCAGTTCATGACCTCTATAGACCTACAGGACGCATACCTCCATGTGCCTATTCCCAAGGATCATTTTTAATTTCTCTGGATTGACTTTCAAGACAAACATTTTCAATTTGTAGAATTTGTAGCCCTTCCGTTTGGTCTGGCTACAGCTCCCAGAATATTTTTGAAGATTTGGGGGGCTCTTTTAGCGGTAGCAAGAACTTAAGGAATCGCTATGTCTCTGTACCTGGAAGATATCTTGGTTCAGTCTCCATCTTTTCAATTGGAAAGATCTCATACCGACGTTCTGTTGTATCTTCTTTGCTCTCACGGGTGCAAGATAAACCTGGACAAGAGTTCTCTAATTCCAAATACCTGGGTTTGTTTTCTGAGGACAAACATAGATTTCGTCTCCATGAAGATCTTCTTGACAGATTTGAGAAAATCAAAATTTCTTTCATCCTGTTTCTCCCTTCAATCCTCTACATGTCCTTCAATGGCACAATGCATGGAAGTAATTGGTCTCATGGTGGCTACCATAAACATTATTCCTTTTGCTTGCTTCCATCTGAGACCTCTTCAACTATGTATGCTCAAACAATGGAACAGCGATCATTCGGATCTATCTCAGTGACTTGTCTTAGACAACCACACAAATTTCTCTCTTGATGGCTCTATCAAGATCATCTGTCCCAAGACATGTGCTTCTTGAGACCATCTTGGGAGATTGTGACTATGGATGCCAGCCTCTCAGGCTGGGGAGCAGTTTGGGGCCCCTTAAGAATGCAGGGATCCTGGTTGCCAGAGCAATTTGTTCTCCCAGTAAACATTCTGGAACCAAGAGCTATCTTCGATGTGGTCTCAGAGCAGGCAGACAAGTTAGAGAGCAGCGGTCTTTAGACCGCTGCTTCATAACTTCTGTTTCCGGCAAGTCTGAAGGTTAGCCGGAAACAAGGGGCATCAAGCTCCATACGGAACTTGATAAATATACCCAATAGTCCTGTATAAAAAAGGTTTTCAGATAGGGTTATTGACACTCTGATCCTGGCTCAAAAGCCTGTAATTTGTCGCATGTATCAAAAGGAATTATTTTCACTCAAAACAACTGATGACTGGGACCTAGATAAATTAGATCTTGAGGACCTGTTTAATGCAGACAAAGATAAGGACAATGTTAAACTTACTGACTTGTTTATGACCATGGAGAGACTAAAAATAAAAGAACAGAGGCTACGGCTAGATAACTGGCTGTTTGAAAAATATATTAACAAAGGGAGGACTGCGGTTGCAGAAATTCCCCACGTTTGAAGATGAAGACAAGGATTTCATTGCAGAATGGAACGATGTGCCCACAGAGTTTCATAAGACTAATGGGACTATTAGTCAAATATACGTTGTCACAATTATCATTACTGAAAGACAATATTATAAAAACACAAACTGAAATAAATCATTTCAAAAGTGTTGCAGAATATGAAATTTATGATACCATACTCCATCAGACAGTTGAAGAAGCCTGAAATCAAATCATTAATTTGAAGCTTTTGAGAAACAGCTAATATTATTGAAATAAACGTGTCTATGTGTGGAAAACTAACACTAGAGTTTTTAGGGCTGAGGGTTAGGCGTAGAAAATCTTGAAAAAATTGGAAAAAGAAATCAGTCACATTTAATGACATAAAGACAACCAATGATGTTGGCTCCTCTTCAGGCAAAGAAATGCCTACATCAGATGAATTTGTACAGTCAGATACAGAGGTAAATATAGTACAATACAAAAAAGACCAGAAGGATAGGGATACTAGGATTTAGGAAATACAAACAGCAGAGTTAGGAGCAAGGCCCAAGGAGAGAAGGGAACCCCAAAAACAGAAGAGGGACATACAGCCTAAGACACAGGTTTTTCACAAGGACACAACAGATATGAAAGGTAGAGGTATAAGGACAAGTGTAACTCAAAACATAAAAATCAAGCAAAATCGTTGCCAGTTGAGGGGACAGAAATCACACATTTTAGAGAATAGAAATGAAAATGCAGTAATTAATTTATCTTCTTACAAACATTCAAATGAGGAACTCAAAGTTTTGAACTATGGTTTAGGCATCAGCCCTAGTAATGATTTTAATCTTTTCCAAACACTGAGGGAGATTACAAGTTGTGCGGTACGGCTCTACTGCTAAAAAAATGACTTGAGTGCGGAATGGTCAGCTCACTTGTATTACAAGTCACGCGTTAAGGCTTTAACGTGATTATTATATCCCATACCGCAATGATCCATTCCGTAGTCAAAGACCAGTAGTTATGAATTTTGCAAAACAAACATGTTTCACAAAACTCATAAAAATATGTTACAAAATACACTAACACCCATAAACTACCTATTAACCCCTAAACCGCCGTCCTGAAAATCTAATCTAATCTAATACCCCTATAAANNAAAAAGTCACCCCAAAATAAAAACACACCCTTATCTAACACTAAACTACCAATAGCCCTTAAAAGGGCCTTTTGTAGGGCATTGCCCTAAGTTTAACAGCTCTTTTAATTTTAAAAAAATACAAATTACCCCCTAACAGTACAACCCCCACCAACCCCCAAAATAAAAAAGACCTAACTATAAAAAAATCTAAGCTACCCATTGTCCCGAAAGGGGCATTTGTATGGGCAATGAGCTCTTTTACTGCCCATTAAAAAAAATATAAACAGTGTTCAGCCCAGCACTCAACGGTCAGATGCAGGTCATTCAATGAATTGGTCACTTAATTAATGAATCGAGATTCCAAATTATTGAAAATGTACCCAGACCCCGCAGAGGCGGAGATAGAGAACAGCTGCTTAAACAGCGCAAAGCCTTTTGGATATTTAAGTTAGGAACCTTGGAACCTAATGGTCTCAATAGAGATTGGGACCTTTCTGTTTTTATATAAAATGTTTCTCTATAAAATGTTTTTCCATTAATTTTTTCCATATATAATAGTTTGTTATATAATTGCATATGTAAATATTCTATATTTTTTGATGAAATTTGGTTGATGAAATACTTATATATGTATTAATGAACTTTGTAGAATTGGCTATCTGAATAGTTAGGAGTTTGATTAATTGTTTTTAATGTTTGTAATATACCTACTTAAATTTGTAAAACCTATAGGGTTAAATATAAAATTGGCTCTCTGACGCCACCTAGTGGTATAAACCTATATATAGAAAGAAGTCATTATGTTTGTGAGCATGATTAAGGAAGTTTATTCCGAAACGTCGCTGCCACTTGTCACTGTGTAAAGTTTTCTAATAAACTTATTTGCTGTCGCTCGCTTTTGGAGTATTGCATTAAAAGAAATAAAAAGCCCTAATTTAAAAATAAAAAAACACCCCAAAAAAAAACTAACACTAACCTCGAAATAGGTACTCACCATTCCTGAAGTCCGGCAGCGAAGCTCTTCTTCCAGGCGGCTCCATCTTCAATCTTCATCCCGGTGTCACAGTGCCATCTTCAATCTTCATCCAGGGGTCGCGGAGCTGAGGTGGCATGGAGCAGGATTGACGACAGCGTGGACATCAGATATGGAGGCTCCTCTTCATGTGATTGTCCACTGCACACTGAAGATTGAATGCAAGGTACCCATTTTATATTGGGGTACATTGCATTCCAATTGGCTGAAAATTTCAAATTAGCCAATAGGATAAGAGCTGCTTAAATCCTTTTGGCTGATTTGAAATTTTCAGCCAATGGGAATGCAAGGTACCCCAATATAAAAGGGGTACCTTGCATTCAAGCTTCTGAGTGTGGCGGACGATCACATGAAGAGGAGCCGCCACGTCGGATGTCTGCGCCGTCACATATCCTGCTCTGTCCCGCCTCAGCTCCGTGACCCCTGGATGAAGATTGAAGATGGCTCTGTGACGCCGGGATGAAGATTGAAGATGGAGCCGCCTGGAAGAAGACCTTCACCGCCGGACTTCAGGAAAGGTGAATACCTATTTCGGGATTAGTGTTAGTTTGTTGTTTTTGGGGGGGGTTAGGTTAGGGCTTTTTATTTAGATTAGGGGGTGTTTTTATTTTGGGGTGGCTTTTTTATTTTTATAGGGGTATTATATTAGATTTAGTTTTTTTATTTTGGTTAATTTTGTTTATTATTTTTCTAATCAGATTTTGTTATTTTTCGTAATTTTAGAGTTTGTTATTTTGTGTAATGTTAGGTTTTGTAATTTTGTTTAATGTTAGATTTTGTTATTTTTTGTAATGTTACGTTTTTTTAATTTTGTTATTTAGATTTTTTATTTATGGTATTTTTTTATTTTTTTTAAATAGTAATGTTAATTTTATTTATAGTTTAAGCTTAGTTTTTTATTTATTTTAAGGCAATTATATTTTAACTAATTTAAATTTAAAGTTAGCGGTTGTTAGGTTTAGGGGTTAATAGTTTAATTTAGTTTGTCACGATGTGGGGGGTCAGTGGTTTTAGGATTAATAGCTTTATTTTAGTAGTAGCGATGTAGGGGTCGGCAGTTTAGGGGTTAATAGCGTTATTTAGTGTTTGCGATGCTTTTGGCTGGCGGTTTAGGGGGTAATAGGTTTATTTTAGTAGTAGTGCTGTGGGTTGTCAGCAGTATAGGGATTAATAGCGTTATTTAGTGTTGGCGATGAGGTTGGTAGGCGGTTTAGGGGTTAATAGGTTTATTTTAGTAGTAGCGATTTGGGGGCGGCGGTTTAGGGGTTAATAACTTTATTTAGTGTTGATGATATGGGGGGATGGTGATTTAGGGGTTATTAGACTAGGGGTTTATGTTAGGGTGTTTTTAAACAACTTTCTTTTCTCCATAGACTTCAATGGGGAATGCGTTAATGCGATCGCTATTTCGCAATTGCAGGTGTTAGGTTTTTTCCAACTATGGGGGGAAAAGTGAATGGCCAAATTGAAACTATTTTTTGGTGTGATATGGGGCTTACCGCACCATACCGCACAACAAAAGAACGTTTTTTGTAACGATATAGAAATAGCGGTACAGACCCATTTTGCGCTGTGTGTACACACTGAGGCCCATTTATCAAGCTCCGTATGGTGCTTGAGGGTCCATGTTTCTAAAGACTGCTGCTCCATAACCCTGTCCTCCTGCTCTGATGAGTACGATCGGGTTGACTGACACCCCCTGCTGGCGGCCGATTGGCCGCGAATCTGCAGGGGGCGGCATTGCATCAGCAGCTCTTGTGAGCTGCTGGTTCAATACTGAATATGGAGAGCGTATTGCTCTCCGCATTCAGCGATGTCTGTCGGACCTGATCCGCACTGTCGGATCAGGTATGACAGACACTTGATAATTCGGCCTCTATGGCTATACCGCACAACTTGTAATCTCCCTCACTATTAGTTGTGAATAGGTTTGTACATCTTCTCACACTTAAAAAGCACTTTTTCTTAGCAGGTTAAAGTTTAGAGCCAATAAATGACGGGAAATGCGGGTAGTGTACCTTTAAATTTGGAATTAAACATTTACTTTCAGGGACACAAAGGGAGAGATGAATCCAAGAAGGGATTTTTTATGTTGGAATGTTTTACATTTTTTCTTTTTCTTACTTTCTGTATTTTGAAAAACTTAATAAAGAATTATTTCAACTTAAATTTGGAATTTAATTTTGAGGATGAATGTGCAGTCTTAAACCTGCAGGATTTAATGTCTGAGAGTAAGAAAGCTATGGAACTTTTCTCTGAACCAAGGAAAAGCTTAAGAGTAGAATCAAAATTTTACCCCACACAATCAAGAGGCAAGCTATTAGAGCTCTTCCAAAAAAGAATAATAGAGGATTTGACCAGTTTAGATCAAAACAAAATCGTGTATAAGGTTAAAAAGCCTAATCTTAAAAAGAAGGAGAATGAAGCTCTGAAATCCTAACACAAGAATGAACAGATTGTAATAAAAATTTTTTGAAAAAGGCAATAGAATCATTCGACTAGATTACGAGTTTTGCGTTATGAGGGGTGCGGTGCTAAGTTGCACGTTATTGTCACCGCTCACTTACCTACAACACTGGTATTACAGGTTTTCCTAAGCCTGGCG
>CAJPDP010234017.1:0-12782 GCA_905336975.1 Bombina variegata variegata | reverse complement strand
CCTGCTCAGAGCAGGCGGACAGGTTATGGAGCAGCGGTCTTTTGTAACTGCTGTTTCTGGCGAGCCTGCAGGCTCGCCAGAAACACGGGGCATCAAGCGCCGTTCTGAGCTTGATAGATAGGCCCCATAGTCAACGCATGTTAAATTTGTTTGCGTTCAAATGAACGCGTTTGCTTTCAACTTGAAATACATGTGCAAATTAACATGCCCGCCATATTGCTATATTGGGCATGTAACAAATTTAGGGTGCCACTTGTGATCTAGCCCTAAATCATTTGCTAGGTAAGTAGACAAAAACTGAAAAGCTCGGAGCAGCATAAAACTTAACCTTCACACAACAGTGTGGTATAAAACAAGGAGAACAGTGGAGAAAAACAAATACATCAGAAAACAGCTCACATGTTTCGTCAGTTAGCTAGTTAGTTAGCTAAGTAATGCTGGCTACACAATGCAAATCAAAATTACAGACAAAAGGTTTGTGTGCAAATCCAAATTTTAATAAGCTGCTAAAAGGAAAAAATGCAGCCACATTTTGCGAAGAAGAGAAAACATTTACCTGATCACTATCACCGAACTTATATGATTTTTTTCTAACCCCTTAATGACCATGAAATACCCTGCACGTTTCTGGTCGTTTATAGTTTGTCTGCATATAATAGCGCTGGTAATGCCACGAGCGGCAGGACAGTGCAATTAGACCCTCCCTCCCTCCTCCAGGCTTGCTAAAATATTCCCCCATAGAAAGACCAGAGACATACAGGTTACGTCACTGGTCATTAAGGGGTCAATTAACATATTTTAGACAAATCATGTAAGTTAATCTACTTGCATTAAGCCAAATCCAGAGGTTAGTTTTACACTAATACGTTTCAATATATAATGCATTTAAAATAAATTGTACCCACACCTGTTTTTCCCTCTGCAAAATACTTTTACAATGTCTAATGAGAAAAGGGATGGGCTCATTAAAATCTCACCAAATGAACCTCTTCAGAAACATGCAAGTGAGAGGAAGCTAACTGGCTACATATTGTAAAGCAATAAATAGAAAAAGAAATTGCACAAGGTGATACTGAATGTGACTGGCAAATTAAGGCATACGTTTGAAGTGAAATTAACTTAATAAATCAAACAAAGCAAATTTCAATTGCAATGCACATATTGATGTTCTTTTCAAAAATAGTGAATTACAGCCCTACAAAATTGTATTAACTAGATAATAAAATGTATGAAAACTTTTGAAAAGTCCCTAGTAAATATGTAATTAAACTTTGATTTATCAAGGGGTTGAATGTTTCCTTATATTATTAGTTTGTTGTATTTGTTTTCTCTAAAATAATGGAGTCCTAATAGTTGTTAATTTATGATATATCTAAATGTCAGCACCCAAGAAGTAAGAATTATGCCTTGTCAAAAGTATTACATAATATTTTACCTCATAAAACAGATTGACCTTACTAGAGTCATGATTCTTACATAGCTCAGTCATTTAAGACTATTTGACAACAAATGTTTGCTGTCAAATTAATACCTTGCTCAACTTTCATTACTCTGTCATTTTAAAATCTGTTTCAATTTCACCTTCCTTTCTGCTTATTAGTTTTACTGCCTTAGAATATCTGATGACATGAAAGGTTGCCTTTATTCTTGATGCACCTGTCTTCTCAAGGTTTATCTCCACTGACAATTCGCTAACAGATAAAGATGCATGATTTCACTTATTATCAGGGTTGCATGACAGAAGTATTACAGTTTACAGTGACTTTTTTTTTTCCTAGGATAAAATAGACTATTTCAAATGCATAGTTTTCTACTTATTAACTTATGTAGTCATGCATTCCTTTAGGAAAACAATCTGGAAATAAAATGAATAGAGCAGTTATTCAATAATTACTCAGTTGTTATATATAAAATTGGTTCACATAAATTGACTTTTAAATCATATTTACAAAAAAGTCCATACATTTATTTGCACAAATGTTTTTTTTAGATTCAACACATAACTGCATACTTTGCATAAAACTGGAAACATGAAAATTATTAGAGCTGTGCATTTGGAACTTTTATTTATTTGTTCTAATTTATGCCAGTCCTGCGAGTCACCCAATACATGAACAGCTGAATACATTATTAAATTAAATGGACAAAGGACTGCTTAACCAAATTGATGCAGATTGGTGCCAAAAAAGTGCAGGGAAGAAGGAAGGAAAAATATTGCTTTGCTTATCAGCTCCTTTTTGTATAATGATGTAAAGGAGATCTCACAATTCATGGGTCCCTGATCCCCTATCCAATCCTGCCATAATATTGCTAATGATTGATCTTAAGGACAGATAATTTTTATTGAGGTTGTGAACTTAACATACAGCTTTATCAATGCAAGGCAAATACATATTATAGGAACATAAAGTTGTATACAAAAATACAGAAAACTTTGTGAGAGGGGATTAGAATTATCTCCTCTCTTAAAACCTTGTTTTTACAGAGGTTGTTTACATATTGTCTTTCTGTAATTCTGCTGGTTGTTTTACAATAATCAATGAAGGTGTGACCTTTAAGGTAATAGTCTAGTCTATTAAGGCACTACGTCAATATAGTATTACGGACTCCTGTGGGGAGGGGATTCCAAGTCCCCCCTCTGCTTATAAATAGTGAAATCATGAGTCAGTCCAATTTCCTCAACGCCTGGCTTATCTAAAAAGGGGGGGGGGTTTAGGGGTCACATATAGAGGATAATATAGGGCCCGGTTCAGTATGAGGGTTAGGGGATGGGGGAATCTCAGTTATTGGCTACTATTCCGCTCAGACTGGTCAATTAGACTAAGAAGTTTTACGGGTCCATAGTGATTCCCATGGCTCCCACATAAGGCAGTAGTCATTTAATTGTCTGCGCTCTCTAGAGACATAGTTTTCCATGCTTTTGATATGGTTTACACAGTCCATTACTCCCTGCCACCTGGGGGGTTGGCTTTTTTTTCCAATTTCTAGCAATAAGTAATTTAGTGGAGAAGAGGATACATAGGAGTAAGCTTTGTTTATTTTTGGGAAGTTTATCTATTCCTAGATGAAAAATTGCAAGGGCCGGTGTTAGGGCTTTCAATAAATCTAGATTGTTACAGACCTTTTCTACTTTGCACCAGTAATTGTCCAGTTTTGGACATGTCCACCAGACATGAAGGGGGGACCCCAGTTCCCCACATCCCCTCCAACACATTGGTGAGTGGCTGGGGAAGATTTTCTGTAGTTTTGTGGGCACCAAGTGCCACCTTGTGATTATTTTGAAATATAATTCGTAGAGGGTTATGCAATGGGTTGCTTTTTTCGTTAGACTAATTGCCCTGCTCCATGCCTCCGGTGTGAATGTCAGCTGGAAGTCTCTCTCCCAGGCCTCCATGTGTGTTGTTTTGGGGGAGGGCAATTCCTCAGTTAGGCACTTGTAATGTGCTGAAAGGGGTTTGTATAGTTGGAGGTTAGTCTCCCATCGTGTTTTCCAGGGGGTGAGGTACCTTAGTGAGCCCTCCAAGAAGCCCCAGGACTTCATCAGGGATCGTAATCTCAGTAAGTCGAATTGAAGTCTGGGGGTCAAAGTGGGTAGTTTCAGCATATCTGTGTGTGATCGCAGTTGTTTGTTAAAGTCTTTCAGTGTGTTTATGTCTGTACTAGTCCATGTATTAAGGCGCATGTCAGGTAGGCCTAGTAAAAGTCCCCATATGGAGTGCATGGGTGAGGGATGTGGGGCAATGAGCTTATTGTGTCGCAATTTGATCCAGGTCTCTTGGCATCCCTTTATTATACTGTTAGCAACGTGAACTTTAGATTGCCAATGTGGGGGGAGCCAGAGCAGATCTTCTAAGGTGACATATGCTGGCAGTGAGGCCTGTTCCAAGTCCCTCCATCTTGTTACGGGAAGATATTTTCCCCAAGCAGTGACGTGGGTTATCATTGCTGCTTCTTTATGTTGGGGAGGCCTATGCCTCCTTTCCCGACAGGGGCTTGGAGTATGTGAGCTGCTTCCCGGGGTCTTTTATTATGCCAAGTATATTAATTAAATAGGGTCTGAAATTTCCTAATCAAAGTCGCTGAGATTAGGATAGGGATGCAGCGGAATAAATACGTGATCTTAGGAAGGATCATCATTTTGAGGGCCGTTACTCTACCCTTCCAAGAAATCTCACCATATCTCCTACAGTTAAGCTCGGAAGTAATTTCTGTCAGGAGAGTCTCATAGTTCTCTTTAATGGTTATGGATTTTACATGAGAAAGAAAGACACCTAGATGGCGGACCCCCCTGGTAGGCCACTTAAAGGAATAGAGGAGTCGGATTGCCTCCTTTTCACTCTGCGAGATATTGATGGAGTATGCCTCTGTTTTGGTCACATTGACTTTATAATAAGAGATTTCACCAAATTGTTTAAGGAGGTGCATCAATGGAGGGAGGGAATCTAGGGGTTCTTTGAGGAAGAGGTTCTTTGAGGAAGAGGTCTGCGAATAGTGCCAATTTCTGGATAGTGTCATGTATCTGAAGTCCTTGAATATTTGTACATTTTCTGATGGCTATCCCCAGTGGTTCAATCACTAGGACAAACAGAAGCGGGGAAAGGGGGCAGCCCTACCTAGTTCCATTCCTAATTTCTATTTTAGGCAAACAAAACCCCAAGCCCCTCACCACTGCTGTGGGGACTTAGTATAGTGCTCTAATTGCTGTACTAAAGGAATCCGGTATACCAAATGCTGAAAGAGTCCGGAACAGGTAGTCCCATCTCACCCTGTCAAACGCCCACTTGGCATCAAGTGACAGGGCGAGCATGGGGAGTCCCATGTCAGCAGTTTTGGTAAATATGTCTAGAAGACATTGAGTATTATCTGAACCCTGCCTGTTGAGGACGAATCCCACTTGATCTAGGTGTATAAGTGTCTGTAGATGCCTTCCGAGTCTATTTGCCAAAACTTTGGCGTAAATTTTTGCATCTACGTTGATGAGTGAGATGGGCCTGTAGCTGGAGCAGAGTGTTGGGTCCTTACCTTCCTTGTGAATTGTGGTGATGTTTGCTTCCAGGAATTCTGGGATAACTTATCAATGTCTCCATGGCTAGATCTATCAATTGTCTCTGAGGCTTCAATATTATATAGGGAGGAGTAATAGTTTGCAAATGCTACACCTATTTCTCTGGGTGAGTGTACCGCCCCATTATGT
Source organism: Bombina variegata variegata (assembly GCA_905336975.1). Lineage (NCBI taxonomy): Eukaryota > Metazoa > Chordata > Amphibia > Anura > Bombinatoridae > Bombina > Bombina variegata. The sequence continues at coordinate 7,588 of CAJPDP010234017.1, read as the reverse complement.
GTTGTGATTTGAGGTATCCTCTTCTGTTGTGTGTGTTTTTCGAAGTTTACTAGCTAGATAATATATTTGCTTGAGTTTGTGTAAGTTTTCTTGGACTCTCTTTATATCCCTTTTTGGAGATTTCTTCTCTAATAAGCCCTATCTGGTGAGCTATCTGAGAATTGGGACATAATTTGTTAGATATCTCAAGAGTGCGGAGATCCCTGTATAGTTTTGCCAGAGACTGGCGTCCCTTCCTGCGGTACTGTGATGTTTTTTTAATAAAGTGTCCATGGAGGTATGCTTTAAGAGCCGCCCATACCATGTCAATGTTTGTGGTATCAATGTCATTATGCGTCAAGAATTCCCTCACAATCTCGGTTAGTTCGGGGAGTTCTATGTCAGAGAGCCATTGTTCTTGGAGTCTCCAGGGAGGTCTACCAGTCAAGGACTGTAATTTAGTGAAGTCTAGGCAGACCATATCGTGATCAGACCATGTACATGGTTTGATATTAGGATTAATGAGGTGATCTAGGGACCAGGAGTCGCAAAACAGATAATCAATTCTTGAGTACGAATTGTGTGCCTTGGAGTAATGTGTAAAGTCTTTTTCTAAGGGTGCTAATCATATCCATGCGTCATATAAGTCATGTTGGTATATAAGTTTGCAAAAGGCATTGTAGGTTGAAGAGACATTTCTGTCCGCATGTGTCGTTAGGGTGGATTGTTTGTCTCTTGATGGGTCCCATACCATATTAAAGTCTCCTCCAGTTATCAAGTGCCCTCTTTTAATTTGATCAATATGAGACAATAGTTTGCGTAGGAAGGGTATTTGCTTAGTGTTCTGTGAGTACACCAACACTAAGGTGTATAGGGTCTCATTGAGTGTGCAGATAAGTATGAGGAACCGACCCTCGTCATCTCTTTCCACATACTCTAATTTAAAAAACAAATCTTTGCCAATTAAGATTGCAACAACCTTTGTTTTCCCCTCAGAGTTGGATGCCATCTCACAGATCGGATAGTGCTGGGAGATCCCGGGAACCCGGGGCCCCCCCGTCCAGTGAGTCTCCTGAAGGAATAAGATATGTATCTTATGTGTAAGTAGATAACACTGTAGGAGTTTTCTTTTTGTAGGGGAGTTTAGGCTCTGTGCATTCAGTGTGGCCAGTCGGATAGGCGCCATTATATTGGTAGGGGGGTAGGGGCAGGGGTGGTAATTAGGGGGAGGAGGGGGTTTATAAGTCAAGTAATGGGCTACTAGTTGCCAGGCGTGGGGGTTTAATGAGTCGAATGTCCCCTCAGAAAGAAGGGGCCTCGAGGGCCCTAAAGACTATTTAAAAGTGATAAATATTTCACTTTCGCAATGAGTGCTCCATCCGGATTATAACCAGAGGGGCACAACTAAATTATTGGGGGCGGAGATAAGCAGAGAGGGGTCTAGGTCCCCGCCGGTCCGGTAGGTCAATTGGAGACATGCAAATATAAACATAAGCATAGCACATTTGATAGTATAAATAATGCTGTAAACAGTAAGCAAGATTTAGCAATCTGAACAGGAGGAATATATAAAGCATTGTGCAACATTATAGAGGAGGGTGAGTGGGGGGAAAAATCTGTCAACACCTCACCAGATGATGAGTACCTGTAAGTTTTTATATGCAGTTCTGTGTGGTCTGATGTAGCCTACATTTTAAGGTTATTCTGTCCGGCCTGTATTGTAATGTCTCATGTGAAGGGCCTAGGGCGAGGACTAATTCTTCAGACATTTCTATCTATCTGATGGCTTCTAAAAAGCCGTTGTCTGATTATAAGTGTCTTGATGGGTCATTGTTGTTAGTAGTGACTAATATGTTATGTTTAGAGGCAGGTCAGTCATCTTTGGCATCGAGGTATGCATTCTATTTTAAGGCTGTAGTCATCTATTTCCATTCTGACTCAAAATGTATTACTGTCGTCTAGTGTGGTTCTGAAGTCAGGGCTTTAAGTGGGTGTGTCCCCTATTCTGCAAGATTTAGGGATCAATAGTATCTGTCAAAAGGTCAGCTATGGGTCATGAGGTCTAGGTAAAGAAGGACTAGCAGATATGCAACCCATATTTAACAGGATCGATTTCCTAGAATACGACATTCTAATCAGTGGCTGAATCAATAATAAAAGTAACTAGTATAGAAAAAAATGAGTTCAGCCTACCTTGTTTACAATGGATAACAGCTAAGGGTAAGGTAGCATTATATTGGGTAATAACAACAGCAACTAAGCATAACTGTAGTCCATAGCTAGTCTCTCTAGTGAGGGCACAATCACAGGTAATATTATATATACTTTGTTTATCTCACCCATCTTCTACTGTTCATCTTGGTTTCATCCTGTAGTTACGTGGGTCTCTCCCACTGGAAAAGTCTCAAGTCTGCTAAGAGGCACAGCTGGGCTGTGAGCAGGTTCTCTATGTGTTCTCAATCGGGTGTGAGAACATGGGCCCCCGAGATTTCCTTGGAGCTTCGATGGGCTTCCTTGTGGCTGAAGCAGAACTTTGTGGGAGTGGCCTCCATGATGGTGCTGATGCTCTTAGGTTGTTACCTATGGCAGGGCTGGAAGGGCGATCTTCTCGGTCTAATGGGAGTAATTCCCATTTCTGGAGCAGTTCGCGTGCTTGTTGTGGAGTGGAGGCTATGAATTGTTGACTGTCTCTGGTTATAAAAATTCTCACTGAGAAGCCCCATCTATATTTAAGTCCCTTATCTCTCAGTATTCTGGTTTATGGCTGGAAGTGTCTGTGAAGCTGAAGCGTGTGAGGTGAAAGATCTGGATATATCTGCAAACCAGCATAATTGTCTGGCAGGACTTTATCTCTGGCTAGTACTCTAAGGATCTTTTCTCTAAATGTATAATAATGAAGCCTCACTATTACATCTCTTGGTTGGCCTCCTTCTGTTGGCCTTGATTTAAGTGTCCTGTGTACTCTATCAATAAGGGTTTCATTGCTAGCTGCTGGCCCCAGTATTGCCGCAAATAGGTCTTGCAAATACTTCTCTAGATCTTATGGGAGGACCGACTCTGGAATGCCTTTGATACAAATGTTGTTGCGGCATGATCGATCCTCTAGGTCCGCTAGTTTCAATTCCAGGTCTGAAATTTGGCAGGCTAGATTCTGTGAGTAGCTAAGGAGGTTAGAGTGGTCTATCGTCAGATCTTCTTGTTTGCATTCTGGCGCTTCAGTCCGTTCTCCAATTATACCTATCTCTCTTTTCAAGTCAGCATGAGACCTATCAAATCTTTTCGACAGGGACTCATGGTGAGAGGCCAACATTGATTTAATAGAGTCCATCAAGTTGTTGGAGAGGTTATCTATTGTTGGTAGTTGAGAAATTCGTTGCACTAGAGCTGCACTTGCCTTGTTGTCTGAGAGGCTTCCTGTGTCTGAGCATTCATCTTCTGAGCCCGTTCAGGCTGTTCCAGTGTGACGCTGAAAGTGGTCAGCAACAGTCCTTTTAGGTGTGATATGGGGTTTCTGCTTTCGCTTATGGATCTGCAACATTATACTGTAGGAGTAGGTAAGATGTCTTGTAATGTATCTGCTGATTGTTAGAGAGAACCTGCTCATTTCAAATATGCTACTGGCAGGACATGGACCGGCAGGGACACAGACTTTTAGGAGTTTTTTTACATGTTGTAGCAGTCTGATCACCCTAAGAGAAAGAGGTGGCTCAGGTTTTGTTTGATCTGGACTCCCCAAGTCAGAACACCCCCTATCAATCTTCTGTGGGGGTGGTTTAGCAATGCTTTTGTTTTGGAAGATCAATAATGTCCCTTTGTGCTATTATGGCTTGTTAGTTAGTTGGTTACTATGAAGGTAGAGGCCTTGTACCCCAACCCCACTCTCCAAGGGGGGTGTCTCCTTTCAACGAAGTTGGATGAAGGGATGGGGATATGACCCACCTGTAGGTGGCAGGTGGGAAATGGGGGAGAGCAGGTTCAAGGCTGCACAGGTGTGTCAGTGGGGTGCTGGATGACGTTGAGACGTCTTATTGTATGTCCCCCTAATGTTATCAATTGGGGCTGTGTAAGCCAGGTGGGAGCGATTTGTCACTGTATAAGTGGTTGGTACTGACCTAGAGTTCTGCACCTTATTCATTACTGCCACATAGCTGTTTTCCCACTGAAGGACCTAGTTAGGTATGTGGGTAATAGTGGATAGTTTGGCTTAGTATGGTAAACACGCCACTCACAGACCCCAAAGGTCATATAACTTTACACAAACGACAGTCTAGAGCGCCATATGCCCCAGTTTTGAGCCTAGAGTCTCTACTTTCCTTAGTTATAGGGTGTTAAACATGTATATATTCAGCGGAGTGAATACCACGTATCTACTGTCTTAGCGTAGCTAACTAAATGGAGTAAATATGGTGACAATAGCGGAGGCCTGAGGGCTAGTGACAGGTGAAATAGTCCGCTGCCCAAAGAGTCACTTCACCAATATCTATTTCAGTGTCTCCCTCCACTCTCTCTTATATGTGTCAGGTTGGGTCACAATTTAATAGTGGGGGAAGAAGAGAGTCTCTTACCAGGTTAGGTGCGGTGTGGGGGGCCCCAGGCCTTAGTCAGTCACGTGGGTTTGCCTGTAGCCGGTGTATTTGGCGAGCTATAGAGCTGTCCTGTTGGATCCCCTGGGGTAGCCGCCCCGCACCTCCCCAGCTGAGGAAGTGATTAGCAAGTGGTTAGGTAGGTATCTATTGCCTGACATGTGGGAGCGGAAAGGAATGTATAATGGCGCTCTGTCACTCTGGTCCGTGATGCCCAAAATGGGGCCGTTCGCACCAAAACAGGCTATGGCGTTGCTGTAAGTATCTCCTCTATGGGATGTTAGATGCCCACTTAAAATCCAGTAGGATCCAGTGAGTCACGGTGATGTTGATCCTAGGTGTCGTGGGTGGAGCATGGTTCCGTTGCTACGGTCGGCGAGTCAGTCGCTGTCGCCTGAGGTGCGGCGGTTGCTGCCTGTTAGCGGCCTTACCAGTAGGTCTGTCTCTCCGCTTCTAAAGCCTGAGTTTGGTCTGCCTGTGTCCTCAAGAACTCCGGAGTGGAGCCCCAACCCACCGGAGCTGTGGATATAGAAGCAACTGTGTTGCGGCAGACTCCCTGCAATTCAGAGGTTGGCTCTCAGCGCTGGATTAGGGAGTAAAGCTGCAGTGATGTATTCCAGCCAAAGGTTCACAAACTGGTGTAGAGCTGAGCCTTACTGCTTTAGGCATAAATTGTATACTTTTTTTTAGAAACTTTTGCTGGTTGAATTTTATTTTAATCCCCAAGTTCTATCAGAGCTCTTCACTCGTGCTGCTACTCTGATCAGCGGTTAACTCCGCCCCCCCAAAAGATGGTTTTTAGTCATACAAGCTTATAAAATCAACCTAGTAAAGGAGATGGGAGACTAGAAAAGCTCATGCATTGTCAATCAGTTTGAATGTGCAGTTGTGTGACTTATCTGTCTCTGTGTGGTTATTGACTTCAATATTCAATCAGCGAGTTGTATGTTCTGTTACCATTGAAAGATGGGTTCCTTTAGTTGGTCAAATGCTATCATGTAAAAAAAAAATTAAATTAGTTTTATATATTTGCTGTTCCCATCAGAAATAACAGTCACAAATCAAAATCCAATATTTATCCATAACGAATTCCCAGTGTTAACAAAATTTAGCTGAAGCGAACATTGGGAAATATCTTTGACAAATGTTTTGCCGGTGCACATTTCTAAAAAATAAATACCTTCCAACCTCTTGCATCTTGTGGTATTGCCATGGGTTGGGAGGTGTGGCCTGCCACCCGCATCTTTTCAGTTTCACAGTTTCAAGGGATTATCTAAGACATGTTCATGGCCAGCCCAGACATGCCCTCAACCAACCCAGGTTTTCCCACAATCTGTCAAGACACTCCCACTGCCCACAATGACCCCACCCTCCATATTCAGCCGTCCTGCAGCCCACTTTTCTTGTAATGGCCCTGAATTCAAAATGTTGATTATCCAATGCCCACAAGCATTTTCACCTCGCACATCATCGAAAGCTTCATGGAAATGTTGAGAGGTATGAAATGAAAAATCAGTTTAAATAAAAATACAATTAAAAGCAACTTTTTGTAGGACTTCATGCATAGTTAAGTATGCAATTTTTCAAATTGTTGAATTTTCTTTTTAGCTGTGTTTGCGGTTTAATTATTGATGCTGCAAATATTGGAATGCAGCTTATTGAATGCCTGCTGCAAACTTTCATTTTTGTTATGTAAAACATTAAGCTTTCTTTGGTTATGGTCCATTTACTTTTTATTTGCCAGAGACAACACTTTGAATGGGTTGCCAACATGTCTTCACATTTATATAACATATCTGCTACACAACAGCTTGGAATAAAGTGGTCAATCACAAATTGATTGATAATTATCAGTATGTTGTTAACAGCTGCAGACTAGACATTTTTCTTGTTTATAGGAAGCACATTTTTTAGTACTGGTTTGGTGAAAAAATGGCCTTATACTTAATATTCAACATTTGGCTGATCAAAATCCAAATTCATGATAGTTAAAAACACATTTATAGGACCATTTTTTATTTAGCAAATTCCACAGCTAAAATGACTTTATAAAGCCCCAGACAACACTTTTTGAAATAGTAGCAGGTGCCACAGAAAGTTTAAGAATGGAATATTGGTTTTGCACATGGGCAAAACATACTATAATTACCCCTGCCATATTGGATGACATCAGGAAGCAATGTTACCAAATAGATACAAAAGCTACCTACTTAGTCAAAGTTTAAAAAATGAATAATAAACATTTTTACACTAATAACATTTAGGGAAATTAATAACCAATAATAAACACATGTCCAATATACAGTTCACCTCTCCAATTCCTTAACCCCATCGCCCAAAAAAGATGTATATATACCTTGATTGGTACTTTGGCTATCGTACCGCTCAACATATATATATGTCAGAGCTTCAGGAAGCGCCAGAAGTCTTGACTGTTATGTTACAGCTGAGAACCATAGCTCCTGAGCCACAGGCATAAGCCCACGTATGATTGTGCTTCAGTTCCAAATGAGGGCAGATGCCAGATTGTTACACACAGTTACATTGTTTATGTAATTGTGTGTAACGATCATCTGCTAGTGCCAGCGGGAGGTGTGGGAGGGAGTCCGGGAGGTGGGTGGGTGGCCCTGCAGCAGAGGGGGGGGGGATGGAGGAGAGAGGCAGTGGAAGTGCGATGGCCCTAAACTTAAAAAAATAAAAAATAAAGGAGAGGGAGGGAAGGGTTGGGGTTTGTAGAGGGGGCCCTAACTAGTGATCTCAGGAGGGGGAGAGTAGGGGGACCACAACAGACAGCTGCCAGTACTAAAGATGGTGGCACTAGTTAGAGGGGGTTTAGAGAGATGTTTGGGAGGGATCAAGGAGGTTGGAGGGTAAGGGGGATCCTACACAGCAGAAAAGCCTCCAATTTTGTCTGATATTTCTGAACAAAGGGGATCCCATAGAAGCTTTTACAATAATTTGTGCCATGATTGCACAAGAACAAGAGGTATATAAAAAATTATTGCATTTGGCGGGGAAATTGTGGC
>CAJPDP010233812.1:0-13862 GCA_905336975.1 Bombina variegata variegata | reverse complement strand
AGGCAAGCCCCCCGCCCCACTGCTGCAACATGCTACCTACTTACAGGGAGGGAGGGAGGGAGCTTCTTCCCCACGGACCTTGTACTAAAATTGGCGCTCTTTTCAGGTACCCGCCTCCCATTTAAACTATATTCCTCTGGCCCCTCCTACCCTTATCCTAGCCTATCCTTAGTCTAGACCTTACGTTAAGGGTCACCTGCCCCTCCGTAGTATGGAACTCCTCCAGGGCTCCATGACCCTTCCACTCGGTACCTACTAAATAAAAACATAACACCAGTCTGGGGTACAACGGCCGCAGCTTTTATTTATAACATGTTCCAAACAATCATTACCAAACAATGATTAAAAAACCCAAAAGGCTTGCCCATAGCAGTCCCATCTTACCCTTCTCAAAACCTTACCCACCAACCTCTCTCCTGCCTCTCCAGGAGGTACCCTTAACTGCTATTCCTAGGCAAGCCCCCCGCCACCGGCAAAGGCCTACAGCCGTGCCCCGCCAACCTATCCAAGGCCATTGTAACCCCCTCCTTTAGGTTGAAATTGAACAAGTGTAGCCCTACCTCGTTCAAATGAACCCCATCTCGAAGGAAAAAGCACTTGCCCGAGTCCCCTTCAAACTCCACATGCCGTAACGACAGCCCCCCTAACCTCCTAACAAAACTACTCATCATCCTGTTGATTTTCCTTCGAGATGCCTCCAGCCTCACCACATCCCATGCCGCTCTCCACACCAGCCTCGGCTCAATCTCAGACCACACCAAAACCAGGCCTGGAAAAAGTTCCAACAGCCTCTTAACATCCCTCTTCATACCATTCACCAGATCCTTCTGTGACATGAACCCCAAATCATTCCCCCCAGCATGTATTAACAGTACCTCAGGCGGCCTGAACAACCGAGCATAGTCCACTACTTTTACCAACAACTGATCCCACCTCATGCCTCTGAAACCTAGCCAGCGTATGCCGACCTCCTCTGGCGACCACCCCAGCTGACCCTCACCTTCCTTAACCGCTGCAGCTTTCTTAGCCCAGTAGATATACGAATGGCCCATCAACCAACACTGAACCGGACCTGTATAACAACAACAACATGACAACACAACAACATTAGCTGCAAATCAATGATGGTCTAATATAAGACAAATAACAGTTTGAAGCCCACCTCCCAATCCTCCTTATCCCAGCCCCCTCTATCCCCAAGGCGTGAGCCTCCGTGGCTGCCCCTATTCTAAATGAATGTGTTCCAAATTCCCTAGGTTCCCAACCCCCCAAGCTAACACACCTCTTAAAAACCGCCTGAAATTGAAACTGTGAAAGCGATGATCCGTCACTATGAATCAACAATGGGCCCCCAACTTGTGGCCTCACCTCAACGTAATCCTGGAACCTTTGAACCGGACAACAAGGTCCCCCCAAGGCATTCAAAATTATCTGGCACCCTCTTCCTTCCTGGTCAGTTTTAGACTGTTTTAACCAAATTGACAAAGCCCCTTCACGCACTATTACATCCGACACCTGAATCCCCTTTTTATCCTGCCTATTCTTCCCCACTAACTCTGATATTCGAAAAGCCCCAAAAAATGCCATCACAAAAGCCAACCTGAACAATCTCACCTCAAAATCAGAAGAGCACGTGTCCTGTAACATGCCTACTATATTTGTCAATACCGAAAATACCAGTGGCCTCCTCCTGTCCAGAACTTTCTTTCTCTTACACAAACCTCTCGCCGCAAGCCGCACTAAGAACTTCTTAGTCCCATCCTCTAGCCCCAAAAGCTGCCACAAGAATGACATTGCGGCCAGTCTTCTTTTTACCATAGACTTCGAAATCCCCTTTTGCTGCCAACTCACCATCCAATCCAGCAAAGCCCGTATCCTATCATCATGCGATTGAATCCTCCCCCAGTTCTGCAAAAATTGAAACCACAGTGCCCATACCTGCGTATATGCCCTCCAGGTCCCTGGAGCTACGGCTCCCCTCACCATATTCAGCCTGTCACGAACGCTCTGTCCCATAAAGACGCTGGACACTGCGATCCCGCGTCGTCCGCCTCCGGGGCCAAACACCGAAAACGCTCCCACTGCAAACGGGAAAGAGCGTCAGCCACATTATTCTCTTTACCTGGCACATGCACAGCACGAAACAAGACATTGCATTGTAAGCATTTCAAGACAAACAAACGTAACAGATGAACTACCGGCCGAGAGGAAGCAGACAAGCGGTTAACAGCCAGCACCACCCCCATATTATCAGAATGGAACGTTACCTTCATATTCGCCAAAAGATGAGGCCATACCTCCAGTGCCACCACCAATGGGAACAATTCCAGGAACACTAGGTTCCTAGTCAAACCTACGTGCACCCATTCCGCAGGCCACTGTCCTACACACCATTTTCCTTGCAAGTAAGCCCCAAACCCCACTGCCCCTGCCGCATCCGTGTACATTGAAGCTCCTCCTCAGCCGCCCTAGTCTCCTGCACCATTGATCTCCCATTGAAATTCTGCAAGAATTGTTTCCAAATCACTAAGTCCTCCTTGAGCTCGGCCCCCAATCTGATCCTATGTGAAGGCTCCTGTACTCCAGCCGTCGCCAGTGACAATTTCCTAGTAAAAATCCTCCCCACCGGTATGATTCTACATGCAAAATTAAACTTGCCGATCAGTGATTGCAACTCTCTCAACCGTAGCTTCCGCCTACCCAAGGCCTCCTCAATCGCCTCCACCAAGTCAGCCACTTTGTCCGCTGGTAGCCTGCATTCCATCCGCACCGAGTCAATCTGGATCCCTAAAAAGTTCAGGCACGTGGACGGGCCCTCCGTCTTCCCAGCTGCGACCGGAATCCCAAACTGATTCGCCACCTCCATGAAGTCTGCCATCAACCGCTCACATTCCCCAGAACCTGCTGGCCCCACGAACAAAAAATCGTCTAAATAGTGGACCACTGAGTCCAACCCAGACTTCTGCCTCACCACCCACTCCACGAAACAGCTGAATTTCTCAAAATATGCACACGATATCGAGCAGCCCATTGGGAGGCAGAGATCCACAAAAAAAGGCTGCCTCCACATACACCTTCGCCTTAACCATGGCACCATCTCGACAACCCTCACCGGCGTCCTGGCCCTGTGCAACCACGTCCCCGGGTTTGGCTGGTCCCTTCCCTCTCTTAAAACACTTTGCAAAACCGTGGGCTCCCCCGCACCCCGAGCACTCGTGCTTATACTTACACGACCCACCGAATCTGCACTGTCCATCGTTGTACTGGAAACAAAGGCCTTTCCTGAGGGCCACCGCTGCTGTGGTTCCCGCCCCTCCGGTTCCTGCTCCCCCTGAGCCTCGAAAGGACTGCCCTCCTCGCAGAGGCGTCATCATCTCCAACCAGATCCCCATGTCCCGATCATCCCACTTCATGTCTGGTCGCACTGCAATCCTCTGCCGGAACTGCTCATCGTACCTCCACCAGGCCATCCCCCCGTACGTCCGATAAGCCGCCGAAATTTCATCATAGTAACAGAACAAAGCCGAACCTTTCTCCGGGAACTTCTCCGCCGTCACGCTAGCCAATATGCAAAAAGCCCGGGACCAGTTCCCAAATGTTTTGGGCAGTTTCCTGTACCTCTTTTTTCGCTCCTCTTCCTCTTTCTTCCCTTGCTCCACCTTCGGGTCCTCCTTAATCTCCACGAATTGCTCAAGCGGGAGCAGTGAAAATATCTCCAAGAATTCCCGCTTCCATATCTTCTCCTTAACCTCTTGAGCCAGATGGATCCCCAGAGGCCCAATTGTGCACAAACACGGCCTGGTCATGGCAACCTCCGCCACCTTAATGGAACCCCCCGCCGTAGCTGCTGCACCCGCTCCCCCTGCTGTTCCCACTCCCCCTGATGCCCCCTGTGTTCCCCCCTGCTGCCCCCAGACCCCAGCCACTGTACCTTCCCCACATTGCCTCTCCACCTGTGCAACCAAATCCTTCAAACCTTTCAATAACGTTGCCACCCCCCCAGAAGCATTACCCATACTGTTAGTGTCATTAGTTTGAACTGGCGTTACCCTAGGCACCTCACCTGAGCTGGTAGGCGCCGTTACCGGTCCCGAACTGCTGGCCGTCCCACTCCTGGGCCCTTCTGCTTCCATCCTTCTGGGTTCCACCGACCTCCGCTCCACCCTTTCTGCTCTCGTCCTTTCAGCCGAACGCGCCCTTGGCCTGGATCTCCCTCTCTCCCTGCTACTGCCTCTTCTTGGAGACCTCTCCAGCCTACCCCACATAGGGGAAGCATGCCAATTCCTTCTCCTTCTATCCTCTATTGGTGAACGGGACCTATCCCGCCGTCTCGCTGCTCCAGTTCCGCTGCTTCTCTGGCAGCTACGCCTAGCGCCGTCACCTGCACCTGCCTGTGAAGAAAGTGTAATATTAGGGCCAGTCCCTCCGGACCACCCCGTGCCTGTCCTGCTCCCGCCGCCCCGCCTCTCTGTTCCCGGCCCGTCTCCTGGTTGGGCTCCCCGCTACATCCTGCCCCTGCGGCACCAGGAGCCACAAATTGCAACAATTGAGCCAAAACCCTCATGTCGCCTACCTGGTCCGCCGTAACTGCTCCGTCCTCCCCGCTGCCTAGTTGTTCCTCCTCAAATTCGTTGTAGGAATCCTCTAGAAAAATGGTATCCATATCCGCCTCATTGAAGTCTGGTTCATTCACAGGCGACCCCTGTTGAGCAGGTCCGCCGTCCCCACTCCTGCCCGCCAATCTCCTGCCTGCTGCACAATCACAAAGAGAGAGAGAGAGGTGCAAAGACAACCACACATGTTATTGACCACAATGCCACAATGGCCCACCCCCTCCCTCCCAAACAACAAACCTACCTAACAGGGAAAAAAAAAAAAAAAGGAAAGGGGGAAAAAAAAAGGGGAGGGGGGGGAAGGGGGAGGGGGAGGGAAAGGGGGAGGAGGGGGGGGAAGGGGGAGGAGAGGGGGGGGGAAGGGGGAGGAGAGGGGAGGGGACAAAAGAGGAAGGTAGAAACACCACCTTGCATAGCCCCCATCAATAACCCTTATTCCCCAGCAACCAGCTTCCCCCTTTTTGGGGCCCTGGACATACCCCCCTGCATTACTACTGATATAACACCCGTTACCACCATGTTAAACCCTCCCCAGTGCATCCCCCCCTTCCCCCCACGTCATCTACCATGAGGGGATTATGCCCCATAACCTTTATTCCTGGGAAACGCTGAGCCCCTCTATTGCCTTGAGCCTCTACTCCTCCAAGGAATTACCCCCCTGCATTACTACTGATATAACACCCGTTACATACCATGTTAGACCCTCCCCAGTGCATCCCCCCCTCCCCCCACGTCATCTACCGTGAGGGGATTATGCCCATAACCTTTATTCCTGGGCAACGCTGAGCCCCTCTATTGCCTTGCGCCTCTACTCCTTCAAAGGAATTACTTTTAAACCGCCGCCACTTTATCTCCAGTGGGGGGTACAAACACAGCCCTTATGCTCCCCCACCTTACTTTCTTGAAGCCAGACCTGCACACCCGCCGGACTCCCGCCCCCTCCATGTGGCCTCCACCCGCTCGCCTCACCCGCCCCCCCCCGCATACCTCTGCATCATCAACCAGGCATCCCCCAGGCCATCACATACCGCCACACTCCTCTGCACCCCTCCTCTTACCTGTTCCAGCTCCTCTCGTCTTCCGTCCTCTGCCGCCCGACTGCCGGGCGGTGACTTCCTCCCGACCTCCATCCTGCTGCACCTGCCCGCTTGTTCCCGCCGCCACCGGCTGCGGCGTCGCTGCCCTCAAGACCTGAGCCTCTGCTACCACGGATCTACCACCCCTGGCACCTGATCCGCGAGTCCGGGGTCCGCTCGCCACCTCCGGGCTAAGCCGCACCGGCGGTCTAGCCCTCCTGGCTGGCCTGTTACCAGGCCGTGTTGTCCTTCCTCTCCCGGACAGCTCCGCGCTCCCAGGCGGCACAATGCCCGCCGTCGACAACTGCTCCTGCAGCCAGTCGATGCCCCTGGCTTGCGCCAGGGCCGTGACTGTTCCCAGCAACTCCTGCAAAGCCGCCATGATACAAGGTACGTGGTGGAAAAAAGATAGCTTCTTCCCCACGGACCTTGTACTAAAATTGGCGCTCTTTTCAGGTACCCGCCTCCCATTTAAACAATACTCCTCTGGCCCCTCCTACCCCTTTCCTAACCTATCCTTAGTCTAGACCTTACGTTAAGGGTCACCTGCGACTCCGTAGTATGGAACTCCTCCAGGGCTCCAAAACTGGGCATCCTAATATAAAAGTAATTCAAGTGCAAATGGCCTCCTGCTTCATTCATGGGGAAGGGGCATTATTTGTTTTGAGTGATGAAATATAGATATAAATATGAGGGAGTGCGATCGTGCAATATAGGGAGTTATTTGAGGAGAGTGTATATTATGAGGCATTTTGTAAGGGGTTTGCAAGGCTTAGCGTAAAGTGAGTGTACAGGGCTAGTTAGCAGACATTAAGAGTATGCGCTATTGAGCTTAATAACTAAGAGCTAGTGCGTGTTCAAGTTTTTTTTCCCTCTCCTCCTGTAGCTTCGGCCACAAGCCACGAGGGAAGGCCTTATCGTGGTCCAGACACATATACCCCAAGTGATGTAATTACATAAGCAATAATGTCTGCACTATTGGTGTCTTGGGATATTATAGTCATAGATATTCTGCCAAGAGCCGACTGGAAATACGGTCAGTGTGACCCGGGATCTGCTAGAACCGCATCCGCTGTAATGGTGGGTATTAGGCTTGCCCAGCTTATAGTATTTCTCAGTCGGATAATGTAGTTCATTAGGGTTGTGGGCCCCCCCCAACATCTGTGCTATTTCTGTCTGACTCGTTGACATCTTTTCCCCTAGCAGAACAATCCAGGTATTATCTGGTGATTGAGTCCTTGCTTTAGTGTATGAGGAGTGGGGATCCTCCCTGTAGATTATAGCCAGGTCTGTTAACACCGGTGGTTTCTGCAAACAGGGGGGACCTTGCTCCTGCAGTCTCGGACGCTGCTTTACTTTATGTAAACTACGCAGAACTTCAGAGGCTGGATGATTCTGCTTAGTGATATGCGGCTCCCGCAACATATGAGTGGAATCGTCAACGTTAAAGTGGCTACTATACTCTTCTCCCTCATGTGAATATAATGTAGGCTCACTCTCAGGTGCTAAGCGACTCACCAGATGGTCATACGGTGCTCTCTCCATTAGCCTGTACATAGCGTTTTCAAGTTTTGCAAAAAGTTCCTCATGTCTTGTCATGCAGCTCCCTTCCTCCATACTTGTTATAATACACTGCATAAAAATGTCTCGCCCCTGTCACAGCGATCTGCAAGCTTTTCAGCTATGTAAATCAATATGTTAGCTTGATGACTGGGTAGTGATAGATTGTGAAGAGGTTCAGTAAGCCAGATTACCCGGCAGCACTGATCACCCGGCTCTTCCCGGGGGGGAGGTGGATGCCTAATATAAGACCGCCCCCTTAGGCCTGTAGGTTCCGATCTGTGTCCCCAGCATCATATATACAGCTGAAAAGGTAAATATGGATCACAATTACCAGAACTGTGAAGCCTTTGCGTGATATATGCTTATTTTTGCTGTTAATTAATAATAATCGGCGGATTATTAAAGTTTCTGCTTGGAGCTTTCAGGTTGTGCGTCCTATTCAGAACGCTGCTTGGACACGCCCCACTGATTGGTATTTTTATCCGAAAAATCCAGAGGATAAAAAACCAGAGGATAAAAAACATAAACAAGTTAGAGCAGTTTTTTCTTTTTACTGTCTGCCCGTGTTGACACAGCAAGCCGGTCCTGGAGCCTAATGAAGGTAATCCTAATGCCTTTAAGTAGTGGATAACTCATCACAGTCGCAACCCAATGTTGTGTGGAAATGTCACTATTTTCTGGCTCTACGGTCTTCTATTTAGAATGTGAGGACAGTGCAGTGGAGTGCGGTGGAGTTCACTTACTGTCTGCCTCTGTTGGTTTCAGCAAGCTGATTCTGGAGCCTCTGTGGGAAAACCTTGATGTCTGTGAGATCCGGGTGTCTGGTTCGGGTCTTTTTAGAGAGTTATTTCAGTAGTTTAGGCTCTACGGTCTTGCATCCGATCTTTCATCAGGGTCAGAACAGTGATAGGTAACAATAATCCGCGGGAGTTGGTGTCAGAAATTTTTGATCCTCCAATTGACGGATAAAACGATCTCAGCACAAAGGCTGAATGTATTCAAAGCAGTAAGAGCTATGCGTTTCAGCTGTGTCCACCGGCCTTTTTCAGCTGTACTGCTAGACAGGTATATTTGGCGGGTTTTTATACCATTTTTTCTAATTGTTTGCAGATGAAGCAGGTATATTGTCCAACTGCTGCTGTTTGAATCACAATAAAGACTTATATACAATTCGGATATTTTCAAAGATTTCGTTCACATTATTTCACTTCGTTATTTTGAAAAGAACAACTTTTTTTTCTTGAACTATGAAATAGATCACTTTAATACATTTATAGAAACTTTTGTGAAAATCTTATGAAGGCAACATTTAGTGTCTGTATAAATAAATAAAAACACACTTGATAAGTCAGAGTGTATTCAAATGAGGTATTACTATGTAACATCTAGTATATGCTAAAATATTTAAATAGAGTAAATTCATAAAAATTTATAAGAAATTGATCAGAAATGAATAAGAGATTACTTGAAAATTAGTAAGAGATTAAAAAAAATTGATAAAAAATTTGATAATTAACTGGATATATACATTAAAAATATTATGGATAAACTTTGTTCCGACTACTTAGCCCTCTTTTAGAAAGCTATTCAGATTAAAATCAATATTTAAACCTTTTGGGTGTCTGTAGCTTAAAAATCCATTTAGCTTCTGTTTGTAAGAGGATTTTTGAGTGATTCCCCACCCTGCAACCCTTATTTACCTTTTCTATGGCAGTAAAATGAAAAAAAATTAGATTACTATTGTTATACATTCTAAAGTGTTTTGGGACTGGGAGCTCTAGATTTCTTTTATCTTCTGAATTCTCAATTGAGAGGATATGTTCTCTCAAACGTTCTCTTATCGTCCTTTCTGTTTCCCCTATATATTGAATTTTGCATTTTTTGCATTCTATGAGATAGATAACGTGCTTGTCCATACATCTAATGGTGTCTTATATTCTTGTTTAGTACTATTGGACGTAAAAGTGTGTGTTTTCTTAGAGTGTCTGCAAGCTTTGCAGATGTGACAAGGAAAAAATCCTTTTAAATCTGTACCTAATATTCCTTTTCCTATTCCTCTAGTTCCATTGTTTTTCATAGAAGGAGCTAATCTGCTCTTGAGTGTTTTTGCCTTTCTATATACAAATCTTGGTTTATTTGGTTTAATGGACCTATATCTGGGTCATAACCTAAAATATTCCAATGCTTTTTGATTATTTTTTCTACAGTCGATTTATCTTCCCCATATTGGGTAATAAAAGGGATATTAAGTTTCTCATGTGTCCTATTATCATGCCCTGTTGTTCTCTTTTTGCTGTAATTAAGGATATCACTTCTTTCTATTTTTCTTACCTGTTCTATATCTAGTTCAATTTTCAATTTATCATATCCCCTATCTACAATTTTTTGTTTGAATATTGTAGTTTGCTGTTCAAATATTTTAGTGTCCCTGCAATTTCTTTTTAATCTAAGAAATTGTCCTTTCGGGATATTTTGTTTCCATTTTTTGAGATGACAGCTATCCCAATGGATATAATTATTCGCATCCACTTCCTTAAAGTATGTTTTTGTATTAATATTTTATCCTTCGATTAATATTTCCAGATCTATATAGTGTATTTTTTCCTTATTATAGGTGTGAGTGAACATTATTTTCTTATCATTGTTATTCATATTTTTGAGGCATTGTATAAGGTCTCCTTCATTGCCTGTCCAGATAAAAAATAAATCATCTATGTCCCTTTTATATATTAGAAAATTGTCTTTATACTCACTTTGGGCCAAAAAATTATTCTCCCATAATCCCATGAACAGGTTTGCGTAACTGGGGGAAAATTTAGTACCCATTGCAGAGCCGCAAACCTGTTCATAGAATGTTCCCTCATACAGGAAATAATTATGAGTAAGGATGAAATTAATGCCTTCCAGAATAAAATCAATCTGATTTGTAGGCATGTTGCCATCTTTGGTTAGATAGTGTTTGACTGAATTAATTCCATCTATGTGTTTAATGCAAGTGTATAATTAAGACATGTCGCAAGTGACTAATAAATAGTCAGGTTGCCACTTAATGTCCTCTAGAATCGTTAGCAGGCTAGTGGAGTCTCTAAGGTAGGAGTCAAGATTTCTTACATGTTGTTGTAAGAATTTATCAATGTAGGCAGATAGATTTGATGTCAGTGAATTTATGCCAGAAATGATCAGGCGACCAGGAGGGTTTATTGTGGATTTATGTATTTTGGGAAGTGCGTAAATGATTGGGATTCTTGGATAGTTTGGGTATAGGAAATCATATTCTTTATCTGTAATAATTCCTACTGTATTTGCTTTTGTCAGATGGTGTTTCAGGAAAATCTGATATACTTTAGTTGGATTTGAGATCATTCGTTTATATGTATTGGTGTCAGCTAAGAGTTTAAAAACCATTTCATCATATTGTGATTTGTCTAAGATGACTATTCCTACTCCCTTATCCGCTGGTTTGATAATTACTTCTTTTTTCTTTTCTAATTCATAGATGAGTAATCTCTGTTTTCTGGTAAGGTTCTGTCTCATATTTTTATTTTGTTTCAGATTTGTTATATCTGCCATAATTAATTTTTCAAAGGTGTCTATATATTTACCTTTTTCATTTTTGGGATAGAAATTGGATTTTCTTTTTAAATTTGTATGGATGAAACCCATTTCATCTTTAAAAAATGTTTTAGTTTCAGTTCTAGTTTCAGTTTTAATATCTGTGTTGGATATGGAATTTGTGTTATCTATTAATTGTTTCTCGATCGGATTCTTTATAAAATATTTTTTTAAAGTTAGATTCCTGACAAATTTATGGGCGTCAATAAATGTATTGAACTTGTCTATTGATTGTGTGGGTGCAAAGGATAATCCTTTACTGAGTACTTGGATTTGTGCATCAGCTATCTTAATTTTACTGAGATTATAAATTCCTTTTTGTGTAGTGACTATTTCTTTCTTTTTATTTCTTTGAATTGTGCTCTCTGGGGATAATGTTGATCTCTTAGGTCCTTTTGATTTACCTCCTCTATTTCCCCTCTTTCTGAGTGTCGTCTTTTTCTTCTCCCTGAATGGGAGCTGTGGCCTAACTCTAAAAAATCCTTATGCTCATGTGCGTTGGATGTTCTAATTGGTGATTTATATTTATTAGGTGATTTGTTTTAAGAAGTGTCATCTTCCCTATTCTTCTTATGATAATCAGATCTTTGATTTGTGTCATGATTTTCTAAACTAGAAAAACTATTATATAGACTAAGATGTTCTTTTATCTTCTTGTTAATATCTTCCCTTGAGCTGTTGTTTCTATTGTAGTTATCGCGAGATTTATTTTGTATGTTGTATGGGGTTCGATTCTTATATTGTTTGTTGTATTTCCAATAGTAAGCCTCCATGTGGGCCCCAAAATGGCCGCACTTGAGATTCTTCGGCTCTAAGTTTCGTGAAGAGGATATGGGTTCTTTTCACTTGTCAGCGTCTGTTTCAGTCTCTGGGTGTCGTGTTCCAGCTCTATGGACCACCAAACATGATAGTTATAAAAAATTAACTGAGCCGAACGGTCAAATAAGTAGATATAAGTAATATGTAGCCGGAGCTATGGTAGCATGCGACCGTTCATCTTCAAATGCGACCTGGTCAAATGCGACCTGGTCAACTAATCAAATGACGGCCTTTACAGTCCAATCAGTAGTAGATGTCACATGTTGGGTTGCGTTATGTAACCAGAATGCATTGCTGGGAACAAAGCCAAAAGTTAATAAATGGTGTCTGGTGTGTGAAGTGTACATAAGTGTTGAGGCGCCAGGATTTACCATGGATCTGCAATATCAAGCTGCATGCTAATGCTAGCTTGGTCCAGCGAACAGACAGAAAAATGAATACAAATTTTTAACTCTGAATTGATCGAGTCTAACATTAATGAGAATCCTACTGATCCATCCATGTCTACTATTTTCAACAAGTTAGAGTAGAACATAGGCACTGGTGAGATGCTAAGACCCTTAAGAAATATAAATCTAAAAAACTAATTCCAAGAGGTCTTAGAGTTTTTAAAAATTGTTCTTTAAGAACAATACAGAGGTATTTACAGAGTAGGAAGATGCACTTAATGTTTGCTCTATTACCTTTTTAGATATTTTGATCAAACACTGTCAAAAATTGTATGATGAAATGGGTGTAGAGATTGACAAAACACAGAAAGATCTTGAAAAATGTATAAATCAGAAGGATTTTGAATTACAGAGAAAAACAGTATATGATAGAGCTGATGACTATCAGAATGAAATAATTCAAAGGAAGAATAGGAAATTTGCTAGGGACCAAGAGGAGTACTTCAAGGGTGAGGTATACACTTTCAACCGTAATAATAATAACTAGAAATTAATTCACACAAACCAATCTCTTAATAAGGTACTTAATAAGTAATAAGGTATTCTTATTCCAATTCTAATCAAACTCACACTCATTCGAATAAGAATGGTAAACCACATGATACTGCTCAATCACATTACTATCACCATAACACTTATGATTCAACACCAAGGACCTATACTCCTATAAACAGATGTAAAAATAATAACAATTACCAACAGAATCAACAGTATCATGACTCACAGCATGATAATTGGGCTTCACACGATAATCATAAGTATTACTATCAGCAGTACCAACAGAACACGCACTATGACAGACCTGTCAGACCACCATATAATAGATACTCCTCTAATACACACAATGAGAGGCAAATACAGAATTCACCACTAGTGAAGTCTTTTGAAACTCACAACAGATTTAGACCACTAAAAATTGACAACCCTGAGGGTCTTAAATAAAACTCTGATTCTGCAACACCATTTGAAAGAGATAGGCCCAGATCACCAGTTAGAACAATAGTTGATGTCACCTCACCCGCCACATCAAAAAAGAGCCTACACAAACGTGGCAGCAGAGGGAAATCAACAACAGCCAAAAAAGAGAAACTTTTGAAATATCAAAAAGGAATATTCAATTTATCAGAACACACTCTTAATATAAATGAAATTAGAGCATTGGGTAAATGGCTCTCTTTTAGCCCCTCCAGTACTCCCAATATGTTTCAACTCTTTGTGGATGTAAATAACTTTACTAGGAAGCTATCATTGCAGAAATATTTTGCAGAGAAACGTATTAAAAATGCTTGCAATGTTCCCATCATTTTGGATGGAATGGATGAGCGTTTGAAAGATGGTTGTGTGGTTTATGAACCTGATACCTTATTGGATCAGTTGATTGAAAACTATCAACACACCAACTTCAAACCCAAATCCACTTAGCCACATATTTCAATCCATGGTTCTAAAACACCTTGAAAAACTCCCCAAAAAAACAAATATAGACACAATCTGAGTTCAGGTGAACAATATGCACTTAAAACTCTGATGAATGACAAGAGTCTAGTGATCCGCAATGCGGATAAAGGGGGGGGACAGTTTTACAAAATATGGTAGACTACATAACAGAAGTGGATCGTATTCTTAACGATACCAGCTACTATCGGACTTTATCTGATGATCCCACACCATTTTTCTCCAAAAAATTACACTCTTTACTACAGTAAGGTTTGGAAGAAGGCATTTTGACT
>CAJPDP010233777.1:0-11964 GCA_905336975.1 Bombina variegata variegata | reverse complement strand
AATGCCCCTGCAGTCTTCCAGGCATTTGTCAACGATGTCTTCCGTGACCTCCTCAATCGCACTGTCATTGTCTACCTGGATGATATCCTTATTTTCTCCTCCACCCTTGAGGAGCATCATGAACATGTGAGACAGGTACTTCTACGTCTTAGAGACAATTCTCTGATAACCAAACTAGAAAAATGTGAGTTTGATCGAGTTCAGATCCAGTTCCTTGGCTATGTCATCTCAAAGGAAGGTTTTGCCATGGATCTCTCTAAGCTGACCGCAGTTCTGGAATGGCCTCAACCCACTTAATTAAAGGAACTACAGAGATTCTTGAGGTTCTCCAATTATTACCGCAAGTTTATAAAGAACTTTTCCCAAATAGTCGCTCCACTCACTTAGTTGACAAAACGGAACAAAGACTGTAAACATTGGCCTCCTGAAGCCATAGATGCCTTCTCTTGTCTGAAAAAAGCCTTTATTTCTGCTCCTGCGTTCCACCATCCTGATCCTGACCTATTGGTAGTTTATTATTAGCTTAGGGGGTGTTTTTATTCTGGGGGGCTTTTTTATTTTTATAGGGGTATTAGATTAGGTTTAATTGTTCTTATTTTTGATAATTTCATTTATTAATTTTGTAATCTTTGAGTTTTTTATTTTTTGTAATTTTAGAGTTTTTATTTTTTGTAATGTAATTTTTTTATTTTTTTCATAGTGTTAGGATATTTTTTAATTTGTAATTTAGGTTTATTTATTTTTCGTTAATTTTATTGTTTTTAAAATAGTAATGTTAGGTTACTTTATAATTTAAACTTAGGTTTTTTTTGTTTCACAGTTAAGTTTTTATTTATTTAAAGATAGTTTTATTGTAAATGTAATTTAAAATTAGGGGGGTGGTAGGTTTAGGGGTTAATACTTTAATTTAGTGTGTTGCGATGTGGGGGGCTGGCGGTCTAGGGGTTAATAGGTTTAGTTTATTAGTAGCAATGTGGGGGGGCAGCAGTTTAGGGGTTAATATGTTTATTATAGTATTAGCGATGTGGGGGGCCAGGAGTTTAGGGGTTAATAGTTTGATTTAATGTCAGCGATGTCAGAGGGTGGTGGTTTAGGGGTTAATCATTTAATTTAGTGTCGGCGATGTCGGGGGCGGGGGATTAGGGGTGTTTAGACTAGGGGTTTATGTTATGGTGTTAGTTTTTAACATAACTTTTATTTTCCCCATAGACATCAATGGGGATTGCATTACGGCGATTGCCATTCCGCGATCACAGGTGTTAGTTTTTTTTCTAACACTTTCTCCCAATTGATGTCTATGGGGAAAAGCGTGCACGAGCACGTAAACTCAAGCCTTGGCTTTTGCGCAGTATGGAGATTATCGCACCATAACGCACATGGCAGCGCTATGGAAAGTGTGATAATGCTATTTTGTTTGCGTTATTTATGCACCCGGTTTAGCGCACAACTTGTAATCTAGGTGATAGTGATTCATTTGAGTGACAGACATTTGACTGTGGCTGAGATGTCCCTGTTGAATAAAGGTCTTTCATTTATACCGGCTGTCCCTTCTAATGATTTTATGATTTTTTCAATCTTCAAAAATTTCAAGACCACTTTAAGGATCTTAAAGATTACAAGCCCCTTGTTCCTTTCAAAGCTGCAAGTAAGTTTTTTCCTGCCAAAAAGAATCCAAGTATCAACCTATATCAAAACCAATATGATTGAGGTTGAGTACTAAGGATCTGGTGGATTCTAGCAAACGCAGGTTTTGTAAAAACCTTGAGGATGATAAATGACTTGCCAAGGACCCTAATATTGTAATACACCCTGCAGACAAAGACACTATGTGATTATGAAACTGTGACTACAGTAATGAAATTAGGAGCCAACTAGCAGATATACAGAAGTACCAACATTTGATCTGTGATCCCACAATTTATTTTCAGTTGCTAATAAATCAGACCCTTAAACACGCCTTTGATTTGGGATATATCAATATGAATACCTTTAAATTTCTTGAGGTATCTAATCCAGTGTGCCTGATCCTTTAGACCTTGTCGAAAATTCATACTTAATTCGGTCCTCAGGAATTCTGATTGTTTCAGCATGACTCTTTTGTCTAATATTGTCAGGTATATTGATTTGTATCTACAACCCTGTGTTAAACATATGGCATCTTTAATGAGAGATTCAGCTCAGATGATTGATTTAATCTTGAATGAAAATTATACTATACTTAAAGATGGTCTTTTAGTCACAGCAGATATGAACAGTCTGTATCCAATAATACCCCATGATGATGGCATGGAGGTGATCCAGAGAGCCCTTCCCTGCTTGACTTGTTGAATCATTGTATAAGACACAATTATTTCATGAATTCACGTTTAAATCCCAATATTTTTTACAGATTTGTGGGAAAGCGATTTGGTGCAATGTAGTCCCATTGTATACCCACTTGTTTATGGAGCATTATGGACTGAAATTATGTCAGTTCAGAACAAACAACAGATCTCATTTTATCGTAGATGCATAGATGACATTCTTTTCATGGAATGGACCAGCAAAATATCTAGAAAACTGATTTGATTATCTCAATAAGCTCTCTGGGCCAGTAAGCTTTAAACTTACCTATCATGCATCACAAGGTGATTTTTTAATTTTATGGATCTACAGAGAAACAGACAAATTGGAGACCACTCTTTCATAAAACCACAGAAAATAACTCCTTGCTCCATGCTCAGAGTCTCATCATATCACTCTCATTAAGGCTATTAAGGCACAATTACTTAGAGTGTGAGAAACAATGCTAACCTTGATAAGAAGACCTCACAGCTGGATGCTATGCCCATCATTTTCTAGAGAGGGTATATGACCCTAAACTTATACAGAACTATAAGGATGAGATACAATCACTCTCCCAAGTAGACATCCTTAAGGGGCCTAAATAAAAGGAGTATAAGAAAAGATTAACTTTAACTACTACTTACTCCCCTGATAAGATACAGATTGGCCTAGCATTGAAGGAATATTGGCAAATACTTAGAATGGATCTTACATTGCTGTTTGGAGGCTATGGAGCACCTATGATTGGCTTCAAAAGGGGTCTATCAGTTAGGGATAAACTGGTTCTTACTGATCTGAAAATTGTTATAAAAAGAATCCTGGCTTAAGACCTCCAAGACAGGTTCATTAAAATGCCCAAGCTGCACTGCTTTCAACTCAATGCTGCAAGGCTCAAGTTTTCGCCACCCACACATGAATCGGATGTTTCAAATCAGATATCTCACTTGCACCACAAAATACATAATTTATCTTTTAAATTGTATCTGTAGACAATTCTATGTAGGGAAGATGAGCAATTATATTCAAACTTGGATGGTTAATCCTCGATCTGCCATACGCAGTGCCATCAATCTTTGCAAAAGTGATCAACCTGTGGCAAGACATTTTATGGAGCAGGGTCACTCAATTAGTGACCTGATATTTATACTCATTTACCAGGTCCCCACTCTTAGAAAGGTAGGTGACTGTCACAAACATCTGCTAAAGTTAGAGTTCCAGTGGATCTTTAAACTTAATACTATATACCTTTATGGTTTGAATAGTCAGATTGATTGCCATTGCTTTTTCTAATTGATTTTTGCTTGATGTGTTAGAGATGAACCTGAGATGTATTTATTTAAAGCTGTATAGATAGATACCTGTATATAATGTGCAATGGTATTTACACTTATCTTGTAATTCTCAGTCATTTTCTTTGTTCCCTGATGCACATGTATACTACTCTGGATCATAGCAGCTTTAGTGATCAGTGGTAGCCTGGTGGCTACGATTGCTTTTTGGTATAAGCATTCAATAAATTTATCTTACACTACATTCTTATGATCAGGTTACTTTGATTGTGTGCTTTCTTTGTGTTTGGTTTTCTGTTTTCATTACAATGTTGCCATAATGAAAATGAACACACTGCACTATGTTTTAGACTTTTAATAAATAGACATATGTATGTATGTATGTACACATATAAACCGGACATATTGGATGACACTGCCTCCTCCAACTAAATACTGATAGTGAAAATGTTATATTTATTTGCTATAGAAGAGAAAAAAAAAACAGCTTTTTTTATAATATAATAGCCATTTTTCTCTGCCTTGTCTTTTTCTTTTCTCTGGCGTATTGCCATATGGCACATTATTCTCAGATGTCAGTGGAAGTACAATTTGATACTTAACTATTGTTGAATTTCTGATTTCTCCCTGTCTAGTTCTGGTTATATATTATACTCATTTTATGAATTCAATAAAGAAGTAAAGATAAGAAAAATACTTAGACATAGAGCAAAGCTGTCCCCTTATACAATATCCTTATTTTCAGTAATACAGTTTTTTTTTTTGCTGGATATTATAAAAAGGGATAACAAAATAATGTTTTCATTGATCAAAAATATAAACTTTTATTTTAGAGGATGATATTAATAAGATGTGCTAAAAAAATAGTTTTATGATTCTAGAGGGCGGAGCCGGCCAGCATCGGACATGGCCGCTCACTAAGTGAGCTCCGTAAACCTGATCCCAATTACTCAGCTAAACTGAGGTTTTTCTATCTCCTCCACACACGGATTTGTGATATCTCGTGTAGGAAACATGTGATTGCTAGACCGGAGTGCCGGGAGGAGATCCGCTCCTTTCTGTTATCAGTGTACAGTCGGAAGTTGCGTAAAGGCCTACACCTTGGTCTAAATTTGTGTGACGCAGCTGCAGCCCTCGACCATCGCAACTCATGACGCTCCATATACTAGCCCAAGGGGAAATCGATTACAACCTCAAAAGGTAATAACATGTGAAGGACATTTTAAAAAGTGACAGACAACATATTCAACTTAAATGACTGAGGAGGCATAACAAAACGGTGAGACACCTCAGGGAGCTATTATAGCACATTAATCCAGATCCCTTCAGGGCTTCTTAACCCTTGCATAGTCCTTACTGAGTCTCACAATACTTTTTCACAATTTTTTCACTAACGGTGGACACCATATTCAACGCACAATAATTTACTGTGGAGGTCAAAAGGGGCCTTAGTAGCTTCACATACTAAACACTCCTCTCAATTATACTCGCTCTATTCACAACGATTGTAATAAGAGGGAGTTTTCTATATCTCCTCAGAGAGAATCTATATATACACACAGGTAACTTTGAGCTTGAGTTGCCCGGAGGGAATCATCTTACTCCCACATCATACACAGTGGCAGTGATCTCCTGCACCAGATCTGGGTAATCGGCCCAGTAGCTTTTATCAATCACATAGCCCCGCATCTCCACCATCATCATGTCCCCGAAACGACTATCTAAAATGGATAAATTGTTGAAACCCCTACCTGGCTCTACTCCCATATGGGAATCCTTTTTTAAAGTTGCAGATTCCAGATCCAGAGCCATTAACAAAGCTCCACCAACAACCTCCAGATCTACTTCGCCGACCTCGGACCGCGATGGGGAAGATACAGATGAACCTATACAGATCACTAAAACACTATTGGAGTCTTTACGATCAAAAAATGACTTCTCTTCACTGATACTCAAAGTTAGACAATGTATAAAGGTGGAGATTGCAGGTTTTCGAAAAGAGCTCACCGAGTTGGGCAATAAAGTAACCTATATTGAAGAAGAAATAGAATCTTCCCAAAATGAGATGTCTACCATGCAACAGATGATCAAGGGTCAGGAAACTGCAATCATACATCTACATGATAAATTGGAAGACTTCAAAAATAGAGAGCACAGATGTAATCTCAGAATACGGGGAATTCCAGAGGCTGTCTTACCAACATCTCTCTCTACTTATCTCACAGAACTATTCACATTTCTCAAAGGATCTGAATTTGATCACCCGGTGATCATGGACAGGGCCCACAGGGCCCTAAGGCCCAAACCTTCAGATAATGAAAATTCAAGAGACGTGATCATACGCTTTAAAGATTACAAACAGAAAGAAGAAATTCTTCAATATTCACGAAAACATAAAGCTATCAAATTCAACGATAAATCAATACAGATCTTCCCAGATTTAGCTCCACGCACATTATTGCAGCGAAAGGAGTTTCAATTCCTGACCTCACATCTCAGAAAGGGTTCCATATCCTACAGATGGGGCTTCCCGTGTTCCATCATAGTTATTAAAGAGGGTCAAAGGCTCACTTGCAAAGACCCCGAAGATGCAGAAGATTTCTGTTCGGATTTACAGATAGACCCCCCTACGAATATACCTCAGCCGCCAGATAAATCATCTCTACATCAGAACAGGCCTAAACAACAACAAGATCAATGGCATACGGTACAGCATAAGAAACGTAAGGCCCAAGACCCTTCCACCACCTGAATGGACATTTCACTATGGCTTATGGGTTGACTGATCTAATGATTCACTTGTGAATCCACATACCCACTGATGAGTGGGGTCTGTCTGGTCTCCATCCCTGTTGTTACAGACTTCTATTGGACATGCCTTAAAGGACCCAGTACGGACTCAGGTTCTATATAAAACTTTTTGCTATTATTTACTGTCATGTTGCAACTGTTTATCCAGAATTGTTCATGTTTCCCCCCTCCCCAGAGGTTTCCTGTGATATCAACACACAATAATATAAACTTAACAATTATATCTCTCCATTTAATGGAAAGCTAATGGTTACAACCCCCTCCTCATCTTCATACCTTTTATAGTAAATCTAATAAAAAATAAGTTGATTACTTCAGACCTTATTTGTTGATTCAATATAATGTTGAAATGTTGTCATCCTATTTACCTCCCTTATTGGGAATTTAACTACCTTGTTACTTTAGATCCCAAGGGATCAGGTTTGCACCCTCAGTTAGGGTATTTTTTGATATTTTTTGATGTTTATATGTCTTGTGAATCATTTGATTCATATGGTTTATATCAATATTATTATGTCTTTTAATGAGATATATCTTATTCAAATGTTTATGATGTTGTTATTTTGTTTTTTTGTTTTTCTTTGTTTACATGAATGCATTTACAAACCACCTCTCTCATACACCTCTTCAGGTCCTATAGCCCAACCAAAACTCAATTCTCCAGTGAAACGTTCCGAGCTTTTCAAGACTACAAACATAATAAGTATGACATCTTGTTATTACAAGAGACCCATTTTAAAAAATCCTCTATACCTAAATATTTTTCCCCCCAATACCCAACACATTATAACAGCTGTCACCCCACAAAAAAGGTAAATGGAGTCAGCATCCTAATACACAAATCTCTCCCCTTTCAATTATCGCAAATAGACACAGATAAAGAGGGTCGTTACTTAAGCCTGATGGGCACACTTCACGGCAAACCTATCACAATTATCAACATATATGCCCCTAACATAACCCAAAATAAATGTTTCCACTCCATCACTGATTCCACCCTCCTCTTCAAAAAGGGAACCTTGATTCTGGCTGGAGATCTAAATATCCCAATAGATCCATCTATGGATAGTTCTAACCAGTCCATTAAAATAAGACATAAAATGCATAAACAAATCTGGCAAGACCTTCATCTATTAAACCTACATGACACATGGCGACAACTCAACCCGTCAAAAAAAGACTATACCTTTTTCTCTAACCCTAACAAATCCTACTCACGTTTAGACTATATCTTTGCAGACCACCTATTGCTATCATATCTCAACTCTTCTCGCCTAATCCCTACTACATGGTCTGATCACTCTGCGGTGCACAGCACATTCAAATGGCCTTCTAAACCCTTCAAGCCATTCCAATGGAAACTGGATAATACATTAATATTAGACCCCACAACTAAACTTCAAGTCACTAAATGTATTCAGAAATATTTTTCAGAGAACAACACACCTGATGTATCCACTCACATGAAATGGGAGGCCCACAAATCTGTAATCAGGGGTGAACTAATCAAAATTAAAGCTCTCAAAACTAAATTATCCAGACAACCATATCAGGATTTAGTGGAACAAATTTCCCACCTCGACCAATTACATAAATTGACACCGTCAAATGGTGCTTTACTGCAAAAATTGACCCAATGCAGACTACAGCTGAATTCAATACTAGACATTCTTTCTAAAACAAAAATTTCATTCAGAGAGCAACAAACCGGGTAAACTCTTGGCAGAGCACTTAAAAAAAAAAAAAAACAGAATGCTAATTACATACAACATTTAATTCGACAAGACGGCGCATGTATAGAAGATTCTATATCAATTGGGGAAGCTTTTAGAAAATATTATGCTTCCCTATACAACCTATTCCCCCATAGAGACCAAAAGGATCATGAAACTAATTGTCAGTCATACTTGTCCACAATACAGATACCCCAAATCACTCCAGAAATTTCAGAAAACCTTATTAAACCCATAGAACTTGATGAACTTAAAGATGCAATCAAATCACTCTCACCCGGTAAAAGCCCTGGTCTTGATGGCTTCTCTGGAGCTTACTATAAAACCTTTGAGGACCTCTTGGCTCCTCATCTCCTAACTCTATTTCAGGCGATTGACAAAAATAATCCGTTCTCTCCCAATATGTTAGAAGCCCACATAAGTGTCCTCCCAAAGCCAGGGAAATCCCCAGACCAACCAACACATTTTAGACCCATATCATTGCTTAATGTTGACTTAAAACTATACTCTAAAATCCTTGCCAATAGACTGAACCCCATACTCCCCTATATTATTCCCCAGGACCAATCAGGCTTTGTCCTGGGTAGAGAAGCGAAGGACAACACAGTTAAAAAGCCTGCATCTCTTACACCACATTACTAAAAACCATATCCCTTCAGTCCTCCTGTAGACAGATGCCAAAAAGGCCTTCGACAGGTTGGACTGGACCTTCTTATTCCTTGCCCTACAAAAATTTGGATTTCCAAGGGAATTTCTGACTAAGATCTCCGCCCTATATACCAAACCCTTGGCTAAGGTCAGGGTAAATGGAATCCTTTCGGACCCTTTCCCTATCCTAAATGGAACGCGACAGGGATGTCCTCTTTCTCCCTTGCTCTTTGTCATCTCAATAGAAATTCTGGCTTTACACCTTAGACAACATCCTCTAATAACTGGGATCTCCCTAGAATCCCACATGCATAAATTAGCCCTATTTGCTGACGACCTTCTTCTGTTTCTATCAAAACCTTTATCCTCCTTACCCCTCATTATACATAACCTGAACACTTATGGTAAATTTTCAAATTATTCTATTAACTTCATTAAGTCGGAACTACTTCCCATGCAAATGCCCAAAAAAGATATTGCATATCTCTCTCACAACACCCCCTTTATAATAGCTAACCAATCACTGAAATATTTAGGCATCTTTCTATCACCAGTCCCCTCCCTACTTTTTAAGCTTAACTATGAAAGATTCACCCAGGAATTCCATACTTTGACTGAGGACTGGCTCCTCAAACCAATATCCTGGATGGGCAGAATCAGTGCTCTCAAAATGACCCTGTTACCAAAAATTTTATATGTATTTCAAACGGTCCAGATACCACTTCCCAAAACTTTTCTTCCCCAGCTCCAAGCTATACTGAACTCCTACATATGGAAACGTAAACCGCCAAGAATCACTAAAACAACTATGTACTTGCCCATACTACAAGGAGGCCTGGGGGTTCCAGATCTCCAGGCCTATAGAACTTCTTCTATCCTATCCAGAATCTTGGATTGGTATCACTTCGGTAACCCTACAGCCAAAACTTGGATCTCGATTGAACATGATCTAGCTAGAGTCCCTCAACTGGGTAGCCTATGTTGGCTGTTGCCACATCTAAGACCGCAAACAATAAACCAATCCCCCATTCTTAAAGAAACATTTGATACAGGGACAAGACTTTACGACAATATAATAACATCTCAACCATTCCCTCTCCCCTGACACCTCTTTTAGATAACCCAGACCTACCAATAGGGAAAAAATATATAACCAAACATAGCACTGACATCTGCAAACTCTTACCCTTATACCTAGTAATGGATGGACCCAAACCTCTCCCTTTTAATCAGATACAAAACCTGGAGACTGAATTCCCTCTGACCTGGCTTCATCATCACCAAATTACTCACTTCATGCAACATCATGCATTGAAGCCCTCATTGCTTCGCTCCCGTTCCCCATTCGAACTTCTCTGCACTTCCTCTACCCCGCATCGACACTCAATTTCCCTGATTTACAAAATTCTATTATCGCCACCTCATCAGAAACAACCTTCATATACCAAAAGATGGCAAAACTGCTTACCTTATCAGCTCCAACAATCCGATTGGAATTCCATTTTTATGTCTATCTCATCATCATCACATTCATCAACACTGCTAGAAATGAATTACAAACTTCTCATGCAATGGTACCTAACTCCAGCAAGATTAAAACATATTTTCCCTCAGGCCTCTGATAGGTGCTGGAGGAATTGTGGTCAGGTGGGATCGCTATATCATATATGGTGGGAATGCCCGGGCATCATAGAATATTGGGAAGCAGTTAGAAGACATGTTCATTTCCTTTTTGGTGGTACCTGGCCTCTTGACCCACTAATTTTCCTTTTTAATATATTTCTGAAACCTCCCTTGAAACTACACAGTAAACTATTTCACATTATTTTAAACAGTGCAAAACAGTTAATCCCTAGACTGTGGAAGCAGGAGAAGGCACCCTTTAGACACAAAACTGGCTACAACAAGTGTCAATAAATATTTCTCGTGAGAGATATTACTATATGTCTACTAATAAACTAGACGTCTTCCATAACATAAACTTCTTATGGGATACAAAACCACAGTTCCCACAAGACTGGGCACAGACAAATATTCAAATTTAGCTTTTTTTTTTTTTTTTTTTTTTAAAGGACCTTAACCCAAACCTATCTCTTTTGTTTGACCAATATTGATGACCTTCCCTTGGAGGTAAACTTTTTGCTCCAAACCTGATAATATCTTCTGTAAAGGTTATTTAGCTCCATTCAAACGATATATCTGGAAAAGTTAAAATGCTTTGACGTTATATACTCCATGTGTATCAATATTGAAATTGTTCTTTGAAGTCCATGTTTGGACCCTGAATTTCATGTAAACTCTTCTTTTTATTTCTCTTCTTTTTTATTGTTTGCTTATTCTAAATAAAAAAATTATTTACAAAAAAAAATAAAAAAAATTATGCTTGTAGAGGTGTGTTCCTGTCAAGTCAACCAATCAGACCAAAGGTAAATAATACTTGACTTTTAGTGGTACACAAACATGTATTTCCTTTCAGTTTTTAAATGATGTTAAACAGCTGTAAGATAAAATATGTACATATATATATAAAAAGAAGTTACGTGTATTGCTCCTTCCATTGCATTACAGAATTTAATTTATTGTTAATTTAAGCCACTGGTATAAATCCAGTGTTTTATGAAAGAAATTTGAAAATATCTTTAAATAGAAATGTAAAATGTTAAACTAGGGGCAAGATCTCTATGTGGAAAATACCAGCAACCCAGGCGGAAGCAGAAGCAATGGTAATGGGATTAATTGAAACCATGGTAAATTATTGACAGCTGCATAAATGTAGCCCTTAATAGCATTGAGCAGGGGCAGAATAGCCATTGGTGCAGAAGGTGCAGTGACACCAGCCCCCAAGTGCTGGGGGGCCCATAGCAGCCAGTCTATATATAGACGTGTGCCTAGGAGATCATTATTTTTGTATAGGTACTCATCAGCTTTATACAGTGCAGTGTGTTCACTGTTAGTGCATAGATATTCTGTCATTATGCAGCACAGCATATTTATTAGTGTATAGATACATCATTATACAGTGCAGTGTGTTCATTGTTAACAGGACCGTCTTTAACACAGGGCAAAAGGGGCAGCTGCCCTGGGCCCAGTTTCTGTTGAGGGGCCCAAGAGTCCTAAAAAAAAAAAAAAAAATTTTTTTTTTTTTTTTTTTTTTTTTT
>CAJPDP010233596.1:0-15101 GCA_905336975.1 Bombina variegata variegata | reverse complement strand
AACTATGCAATCTTGCCACCCTGGCCACTGGCGGCACCTTGCTATGGTCTAAATAGCTGAGCAATATAGATGATACATAATGGTATGTCACTAGTGTACAAGCTACCTCAGAATTAAAGGAGGACTTTATTAAATACCATTAATTTAGGTACAGTGACCTTACAGCAGGAGTACCACATGAGTCTACAATAACTACCCAGTAAACCTGAACATAATAGCATCAAAAGTGTACCTCACATAAATGCCCTGCGCGGCAGCTATATAAGAGATATAGCACTTTATTGGAACATTATAATAAAACTATAATAAAACTATAACATAACTGGAGAACAATCTGTAAAACTATAAACTATCATAAAGTCCTAAGCTTGACGTAGAATGCACAAAGTTTGAACATGGCAAGATGGATGCATCAACAGTTCACCACACCAGAGATTATATACAGGTGCATAACCATTTAGCTGCGTAGCCCAGACATGTCCAAAATGCCCGACATCTAACCGATCACGGTTTCAGCAATCCCACAGGCCGCTTCTTCCCAATGGTAACACTGCTGTATCCATCGGTTGGTCCCAAGATGCCACTTAGTACGTAAATGTCTCCCATACTTAGCAATGTCTCTGACGACATCCAGAATTGAGAAGGAATCATTGTTGCCATCAATGTCAGTGGGGTTGTGAACCTTATATTTAGCTGTACCGACATCCCGAAAATCAAGTGAGGGGGAAGTGTCTCTTCTTATAGCAAACAGGTCGCTTTGTAGCTTCTCCAATCCAGCTTGGTCATCCTTCCATGTGCAACCCTCACTCCATAAAGACCAACTGGTGACATACAGCTGTATTAGTCAGGCCTGCTGTACACGCCATCAAGCTCTCACCCCTATCTCCATCTTGTTCATCCATTAGTGCAGAGCGAAGGACCTCCATGCATTGTGCATTGATAAATAGACCTATTATTTCTGCCTTTAAATTTGAGCAGCAGTTTTCTATGAGTTGCGTCATCTCTTCTTCCCAGTTAGTTGCTGTCGCCATATTCAAAGAGAATTATAAATTGTTGCTTTACAATATCACTGTCTCTTGTCTTTTCCCTTATGCTTAATGGAGCACTAAGTGAATAATGAGAATCTGTGTACTTCGTAACCCCAGAGTCTGGGAGGGGGGATACATACAGCAGCCACCGCCACACTATGTTCTGTCCATAAGTCAATAAAGGCCTAGGTGGTAAACTCTTGACAGAGTGTGTAATTAGTCTCAGCTTCCAGATATAAAAGTTATAGCAGGCTATTCACATCAAGAAAACTAAGTTTAATAAAATATGAGCAGGAGCTTCACTGAGACACGTCCTGCCGCTCCAAGCATAGGCTCCGCCCCCCCTACACTGGGTAATATTTTATCACTAAGTGATCTACCAGTGGATAATCAAACCAGCTCTTGGCTCACCTCTAAGGGGATGTTCAAATGTGGCTACAGCCAATGCATCCCCTGTAGCTTTATTGACAAAGGTGATAAGTTTGCATCTAACATGAAATCAAAAGAATTTTGGGTTGAGAGTTGTGTCCATTGTCGTTCAAAATTTGTTGTGTATCTGGCTTGGTGTACATGCTCAAAGAAACAATACATTGGATGTACAACTAGAGAGGCAAGGGAAAGGATACAACAGCACCTCTCTGATATAAAAAGAGCAGACGCCAAGTCAGAACTTACTAAACACTTTATACAGATACACAACAGTTTTAACCTGACCTTCAAATGGAAAATTATAGAAAAACTAAAGAAACCAAAGAGAGGATGGGATTTGAATAAACTACTTCTCAAAAGGGAAGCCTTTTGGATCTTCTCTTTGAACACTAGGACACCAAGTGGTTTCAATTCGCTGTATGATATAATCAATTTTTGGGAATAATCCTAATCTTTTACATGATTTGTAAGTTAAAAGACAACACTACAGTGAAACTTTGTACTAATAGTTATAGTTTGAATAGCTTGATTTACTCACAATAGTATTAGTTTTGGTATTATTATTTAAGTTTTTTGTTGAAGTTAATTTCTTCCTTTTTAACTAATGAATTCACATATTGAGTTTTCATATACATATACTATGACAGTTGGCTTTGGGTATTTATACAATTGACAATGGCAATTATTTTATTCTCAAAAGGTGTTTATTATTTGTCTGCATTGTCATATATACAGTATATACACAATGCAGAAATATGAACTATGTAATATGATGAAATACAATTGTATACACAATACAGCCATTATGAATTATGTAATATGTATTATATATATGTATTATATATATATATATATATATATATATATATATATATATATGATATCCGGTGTAAATTATTGAAATTCCTTTATTTATTTATACAGCCAAATTTTTCTTACAGCATTTTAACTGGTTTAAACTTCATATTACTACTGTTGGCTTTGTATAATTGTTTACTACTATTATTCTAATTGATGCGCACAAAGGTGCAACTAACTTTATATAATAAACAATAGATCAAGTGCAACACATTATGAATAAGTTTAATGAATCACTTTATTTCACTTGGTATGTATAGGGTTAATAATTCTAAAGGAAATAGGCCTTATGTGATTTTTGCACAGGTAAATTGAACAACCAATGATTAACCAGCTAAGGGTATAACTTTTTAGCACACATTGTTTTAATTATGTCTATGATAAAGGCTACGGCCGAAACATGTCAGACCTATTTGTTGCTTGAAGCTGTGTAAATGGTTTCATCCATCATTTACCTTTGCTGAATAAACTGGACTTTTAAATGAAGATAAGTGCTTGCGGATTTTCTTTAACTTACTTGCTTAAGACTTTCTCTCTACAAGCTGAGCACCTTCAGTCCGTTTTGAGCTCCATTAAAGAATCTGCCTGTCAGTTTTTGGAGGTTGCTGTTCCATAGGCTGAGAAGGGGGTTGGACATCTCATACATACGCTGGACTGAGAAGGATTTGCTAGACAGCGTGGGTGCGGCGGAAGTGAGCTGCAACTAACCGAAAGGAACTCTCCCTACGCCATGTACCTGTGAGGACAAGGAGTCAACTACCCGGTCAGGTGAGCACCCTGTGGATCCGCTAGGCTGCGGTGGTGGTCTCGCTGGGGTCTAATAGCCTTCATCCGGGTACAATGTTTGTACTCCCACTAGGAGAAGAGATCGCCTGATCGTTACAGATTGTGAGTACCCGCCTTAACTCCCGCGCTGATCCCCCTACTCACGAAAGCCAGTCCCCCTCTGTTTTTCACCTTGCTGCTTGCACAGCTCCACAAGGTTTCTTCTAACTTTATCCAACTATATATATATATATATATATATATATATATATATATCTCTGAACAAAAAGTTGAATAACATTTTCAAAAAAGTGAAAAATTGTAAATGATATTTAAATAACAACAAAACATAACATTTTGTAACTTTTTTCTTAATTGAAGAGCATTTCGTGAGCAGGACCCTCTTCCTCCAATGATCGATAACCAATGTACAAATCGTCTGGAGCAGCAAAGTGATCTCAAATTCGATTGACCACACAAGATGGAATTGGCTTTCTTTTTCTTGCTCCAAGACGGCCATGAACACGATTAGTAACATTAATTACTTGCGTTTATAAAATACTTGTATTAAAAAAACATTTCAATATGTACTTACCTTTCTCTCATGTCACTAGTGCTCCAATTGTTGTAAAACAAACAGCCATAATCATAGAATTCTGCTAGCATTTCACGATCAGCTAGAACCACAGAAACATATTCTAGAGTCGATACACACTGTACATCATCGGGAAGGAAATTGTATATCTTTGGAACTTCTCTACAGCAGAGAGATTCAACCTCTGTTTGCATAGCTTTACACTGTCCACGTCTGCACCATTGAGTGTTAACAATCCTTTCATATCTTGCTGCTGATGGGGTTGATGTGCTAGCTATAGGGTCATTCTGCTGAGATGGAGACAATATTGGGTCTTACAAATGTGTATTTTGAGTGTTAAATATAGGTGTTCGAGAATGCCTCCTTTCATCCATTTCCCTTTTCTGATTTAAAAAATAAATAAACCAATCAAAAATAAAATAATATATTTCATACATCTTTCTAAAACAATTTAATTTGAGAATAGCTATACTCACAAGCCTTTCAATTTCTCCAGGATCCATGTCTAAAACAGTTGATTTTCTAGATGAATTATCCGAAAACATATATTTTAGAAAAGCAATTGCAACTGAAATAAATGTATGAATACATTAAAATATAATAAATCTTTTTTAAACACATAACTAAAAACAAATTATGTAATTTTAAGGGTTAAATTGATAATATAAATTATGACTTATTTACTTACTAAAACTGTATACAATCTGTAAAAAGGGACATTGAACAAAAAAACGTTTCTCTTGTGATTCAGATAGACCATGCAATTTTAAGCAGCTTCCTATTTTACTCCTATTATAAAATTTTCTTGATTCTCTTGGTTTCTGTATGTGAAATGCAAGAATGTAAGTTTCACTGATGGCACATTTTTTAAGAACAATCAGGGCTGTTAATGCTGATTGGTGGATAAATTCAAACACCAATAAACAAGTGCTGTGCATGGTTCTTTAAAAAAATAATCCTTAGATGCAGTTTTTATTCTAATAAAGATAGCAAGAGAACAAGTAATAATTGATGATAGGAGATAATTAGTAGTTTACTTAAAATAGACTGAAATCTCAGATCACAGTATCTTCTGTCTTGGGGGTCTACATCAAAATTTTGATTGTTTAAAAAGATAGACAATCCTTTTACTACACATTCCCTAGATTTGCACAACCAACACGGTTATATAAATACAATTTTTAAATCTGTGATTATCTTTTATCTAAGCCTCTGCAAACTGCCCACTTATTTCAGTTATTTTGACAGACTTGAATTTTAGCCAATAAGAGAAGGCTCCCTACAAATCCACATGCTTGAACACAGTGTTATCTATATGACACACATGAACTAACAACCTCTAGTAGTGAAAAAACGTAAAAATGCCCTGCGAGAAGAGGCAGCCTTCAAGGGATTGATCGATCACAAAATGTTATATTAATTTATCTAATATTAAATTGCATCAATGTTGCATTTGTAAGTGTCATTACACTTGCTCACAACCGACAACTATGAGAATTATATGTTATAAAATTGTTGTTTTGAGATTCATGGGATGAAAAATTCCATGACCCAAAGGCATGAATTATTTTTTTTTATTATCCACTAAAATATAACTGATATAAAACTCTAACATATTACATATTGATATTACCAAGCTTGGATTTTTTTTTTTTTTAAATAAAGTTAATCACTATATTACCCATTCCACAGATTGGCATAATCAACACTGTTGTAAAAATAGTTTTTACCTTTGTGATTACCTATTTTCTAAGCTTATTACAAACTGCCCACTTATTTCATTTATTTTGAAATAATTGCATTTTAGCCAATCAATGCTCACTACAGGGTAACTTCACGTGCATGAAATCCATGTTATCTATATTAAAGGGACAGTGAAGTCCAAACAAATTTTTTGTAAATTTAAATAGGGAATGTAATTTTAAACAACTTTCCAATTAACTTTTATCAACAATTTTGCTCTGTTCTCTTCATATACTTACTTGAAAACTAATTCTAAGTTTATATGGTAATTTATTGACATTGAAGACTGTCTCTAATCTGAATGCATTTTGACCACTAGAGGGCATTAGTTAATGTGTTTCATATAGATAACATTGAGCTTATGCACGTGAAGTTACCCTGGAGCCAGCACTGATTTGCTAATATGTATGTCTGTCAAAAGAACTAAAATAAGGGGGAAGTCTGCAGAGGCTTAGATACAAGGTAATCAGAGGTAATAAGTGTATTTCTATAAATGTGTTGGTTATGCAAAACTGGGGAATGGGTAATAAAGGGATTATCTTTATTTTTAAACAACAAAAATTCTGGTGTGGACTGTCCCTTTAAACATATTGTCATATGGTCCAATAGTTGTTTATAATGTATATATACTTTATTTTTCATCTATTAAATTTATTGAAAAAAAATATTGCAAATAAAAATAAAAAAAATTAATATTAGGCAGCTTTTAGTGAATGTCACAGTTGCATACTTTTTATTTTAATTACAAATTATGTAATTTATGATTTCACATCCATTAAAAATAAAAAAAATTAACAGTTTTCTTATGCAAATAAAAAAAAAAGTTTAAAAAATAAATTCAGAAAAGATTAAAGTTATGCTTTAATGTATTTTTAAGAAGAATGACTGCAAAGAAAATTAGCTTGCATTCTTTTTTGGAGTCTGTGTCATTACTTCACTATGGTGATGAGAAAGGCAGCACATTTTTATATACAATCAGTTGCCTAACATAATTAGGTAGTTTACATTAATTGGCTAATTTCGAGGTTTAGGATGACAGCCAAAAAAAAAATTTGAGAAATGTATTTATAGTCCTTTCCCTTTCAAAGAGAATTTAAACTAAATGGTAAACATTTGGCAATAAGAACCAAAAAAAAGTAATTTAACTAATTTGCCATTTAATTTTAATATTAATAAATGGGCATCAATGTTAGACTTTAAAACCCTTATTTGAAGACACTGGTCAAATATTAATATTTTATGGTGTTATAGTTGGAGGAAAGATCGCTAGCCTTTTGTTTTTTTATTTTCTTTGTGCGCTGGTGGTAAATGCTGTTTACAAATAAATTGTGAATAGATGGTTCCGGATTATTAGCTCCCACTGGAGGTTGCGCATGCGCAAATTCGGCATTCGACGTGAACTGAGAAACGATGACGCAAGCCCAACAGTATGTGAACTGCAGAAGTAACTGATTTGCGAGTTGCATCTGAGAGGGGCATTGATAACAACGGTAAGCTAGATTCATCCATAGGGGCTGAGTTTGGGGGCCATAACTAATGGTCTGGATTCCACATTTAAAAAATAGATGGGACACAATACTATTTGAGGAAGCAAAGTGAAAAGAAAAAGATTACTCAGCAGGATAAGATCTTTTCTATAAAGTAAGTTTATATGGGGTGTTTACTGTCCCTTTAAGTTAGAACAAACCAGTAAGAATGATGCTAAATTACTAAGAACATATGGTGCTAAAAGCGATGCAAAACAATGAAGATATAGTTATCAGGAACTCGGATAAGGGGGGCAGTATTGTACTCATGACTAAAGAGGACTTTTTCAATGAAGCATACAGAGTTTTCTGATACATCAGTTTATCATAAATTATCAAATAATCCAACAGTCAAGAATACTGAGTAGTTACATCGATTAATCTCAGGTGGGATAGCTCTAGGTATTTTTACTTCAAAAGATCTAGAATCGCTTATTCCTTGTAATCCCGTTATTCCAATTTTTTATCATGTACCCAAAGTTCATAAAAATGTAAATCATCCCCCAGGTAGTCCTATTGTGTCAGGTATAAATTCTGTCCTTGAACCATTTGCTGAATGGCTAGACATGATTTTACAGCCTATAGTCACTATACAATCTAGTTATATTACGGACAGTGGACATTTACTTGACACAATAAAACACGTTAAATGGAGAAAAAATCATTCATGGATGGTAATAGACATAGGGGCCAATTTATTACAGTGAGGACGGACATGATACAATCTAGTGTATCATGTCTGCTGCACATCGATAAATGCTGACAGCATATGTAATCCTCTACATCAGGGTTTCCCAACCGCGGTCCTCAAGTACCCCCAACAGTCCTGGTTTTCATTATAGCTGATCAGTAACCAACCTGCTCTCATCCATCAGCTGATTTTTTCACCTGTGCTCTAGTTCAGCTATAATAAAAACCAGGACGGTTGGGAAACACTGCTAAACATGAGCATATTGTACATTTCTCAAGTTATAGAGACGGATTTGTTACTTATAGTGGATATAACGCTCAATTATGTTTCCTTTAACAAATACCGCTCTTTTCTAAATGATAACAAGTGGGGATTGATATTTACTGGTACATTTGATGTAAGGGAAGTAAATGTCCTAGACCTGACATTAACAGGAATCAAGGAATGACGTCAACATTTAGACAACTGACAGCAGGCAATACTATATGACATGCAGATTCTCAACACCCTAGGCACCTTATAAGAGTCATTCTGAAAGGACAATTCATGTGTTTAAGAAGAAACACAGAATCAGAGCTTATATAAGACCACAGTCCACAGAGTTCAAGAACATACTTCTGTGCAGAGGGTATAAAGAGAAAGAGCTAGAGTCTTGTAGACAGGAGGTTAAAAATTACAAGGATTACAAATATAAAGACAAAATAATTAATTCTAAAAATGAGAATAAGGGTATTATACCATCAGAAAACATAGGGGTAGATTAATCAAATGTCAGGTGTCAATCATCCCAATCGTATCCGATCGGGATGATTGCTGTCCGCCATCTCAGAGGTGCCGGATGAGTTAAGGAGCAGTGGTCTTACGACCGCTGCTTCTTAACTTAAGTTTCAGACGGACCTGAAACTTCGGGGGTAGATTGTAGCATCCGCTGCTTGATAAATCTACCCTATAGTCTTTACTATTGAATATACACGTCAGTTTGACTCTATAACTAAAATTCTGAAAAAGCATCTACATATCATGGCAGGATATGCAATTCTTAAGCCTCTAATAAAAGAATGTAAGCTTGTGGCAATAAAAACCATACACGTTCGCATAAGCTTTGTCCCCTAGCATGATTAAAAAACAGAAAGATAGCAAAAGAAAAAATTGGCTGTCTAAGCAAGGCAATTTCAGATGTGTTAGCAGAAATTGCAATATGTGTTCCCATAGAAAAATATGTATATAAAAA
The DNA here is from genome assembly GCA_905336975.1 of Bombina variegata variegata. NCBI lineage: Eukaryota > Metazoa > Chordata > Amphibia > Anura > Bombinatoridae > Bombina > Bombina variegata. The sequence goes on along the minus strand of CAJPDP010233596.1, from coordinate 6,235 downwards.
TATATATATGCAAACTGTAGTACTATGTATGTGGTATATTTGCTAACTTGTAACCTATGTGAACATCAGTACATAGATAAAATGATATTTGGTGAACATATCTAATCTGTTGAGGCAAAGAGGCCTTGACTCAATTCTAGGGGGCGCATACGAACAATACTCGAACTAATACTGACAGACTTACCACAAATATAAAGACTTGAAATAAATTCAGAACAAATATCAATTACTGAAAATGCAAAGAGAATAAAATGCAAACATTAAAGGGTCATCCCAATAAAAGGCAGTGATCACGAATGTCTTATCTGTGATACAGGATCATCCGTGAGGGTGAACAGATAGTCCTATACGAAGGTAGGTATCCACCAGATAGTCCTCCTTCAAAAAGGTGTGTGTGGCTGCTACTTGCGGTCTCCAAAAACATAAGGGAATAGAAGGCAGACCTATTTTAAACAGACCTTATTGGTGAGAGAGGCAATAATGTGGTTATACACAGTGACATTGATACTATTGTAGAGGGCCTTTATGACGGTTACATACATTCTGACTTTAAACCTCAATCAGAATTCATGCCCCCCAGAGAGGAGGGCTCTTTCATAGACCTATTCCAGAACCTAGTGTTGGAAGATTTCTCTAATATCCCTAAACATATTTTAGGTAAATCAAACCTGTGGCCAAATGATAGACGGGCTTTAACCAAACAGTCCAAAAATGAATCTATAGTGATCTGCCAGGCAGACAAAAGGGGGGGCATAGTCATACAAGACTACTGTGACTATGTGAAAGAAGCAGATAGAATTTTATTAGATAAAGAATATTATAGATCTCTAGAGCAAGAGCCCACCCCATATTTACAAAAAAAACTGTTGTCCTTGATTGATTATGGCCTTAAAGAAGGGATATTAACATTTGAAGAGAAACAGTATTTGACTCCTAAAAATCCAGACACACCTTTCTTCTACCACTTACCAAAAATACATAAAAATACCACCGGGCAGACCTATCATAGCAGGCATCAATAGCATAACAGACAAACTATCATCTTATGTTGATCACTACTTACAAAAATATGTCAAACAACTGCCCTCCTACATAAAAGACACCACTGATTTATTGCAGAAACTAGCTCACCTGAGGAAGGATAATTATATATGGATGATGTGAGTGTTTTGTATTCAAATATCTCACACAAAGTGGGGCTACAGTCAATCAATAATTATTTATATGATGATATATTTATGCCAAACCTACAAAAATAATATTTACTGGAAATGATTCATTTTAATACTCAAACATAATTATTTTAAATATTTAGATAAATTCTTTTTACAAATCAAAGGTACCGCCATGGGGACAATGTTCGCCCTCGGCTTTGCAAATTTGGTGATGGGCAAATTTGAAGATCTACATTTATCAACAAGGCTGGAGGGAGAACCTGGTCTTCTATGGTAGGTACATTGATGATCTGATTTTTGTTTGGCAGGGGTCATATGATACAGCATTAGAATTTGCCACCAGACTTAATGACAATAACTTCGGTTTGACTTTCATGCACAATATCCAGAGGGAGAGTGTAGACTTTTTGGATATAGTGCTAACTGTGGATATGACAGACAATATTCAACCTTATACTGTACACTCCAATTACCACCTTGTAGCACCCAATATCATCCAAACTCCATCTTTGGAGGACAATAGTCAGCAAATTGAGCAGGTTTTTCCGCTTATTCAGCTTCAACCCGCAGGGGGAGGTACACTACACAATACACAGAGCAGATACCAGCTAAGGGGCAACAGGGTACAGACAAAATACAAGCCAGTAATGTAATTAATTTGTCTAGTAAGGTGTTATCGCCTACTCAGATTAAAAGGTATTGGGATATAGTCTAAATTTTGTAACAACAAATAATTTTAACATGTTTCAAACCATTCTGGATGTGAATAGACTAATAAGAAGTATTACTTTACGTGGGCATTTTGGGAACATAGATTCTGTCCCTCCTCCTACTTTGACTGCTGCCAACACAGGGAAAACTGACTGCCCTTTTGATCAGGCATGTGACATTGTCACCTTGGAATGCATCCTATGGGATGACAGCAGTGCAGTGGGAGGGGCGGGTGAACGTAATAACTTTTGTGGTTTTAAGAATCCATCCACCTTTTACCCAATACAGAGTAGGGTACTACCATAGAAACCTTTTATAATAGGGTTGTAAAGGATCTGAAATATTTGAATTCTAGCATCCCCCATGAGGGAAACTTCCGTAATTTGAATGCTTTGTAAAGGAAAGCATTGAACGAGCTGAGGGAAAGCAAAGACATTGTGATAAAATCCTCGGACAAGGGGGGATCAGTGGTAGTCCTGGAAAGGAATACCTATATTTTGGAAGCCAAGCGTCAGCTTGAGGATGTTTATAACTACAGGACTCTGACCACTGATCCTTCCAAAGTCTTTCAGAGGAAATTGTCACAACTCTTAGACAATGCTAGAGAAAAGGGTTTCATTGATGAGGAGACAGCTGATTTTTTGTATGCATCTAATCCCATAGTGCCTATTTTTCATCACCTCCCTAAGGTTCACAAATCCTTAAGGGAGGTCAAGGGTCGCCCAATAGTGAGTAGCATCGGCTCACTATTAGAGCACCTATCTCAATGGTTGGATGCCGTCTTTCGCCGTCTAGTGGTATCATTGAATAGCTACCTATGAGACACTAAGCACATTTTGAAATTGATGAGTGACAACAAGTGGGAGCCAGCAGTACATTCCTGGCTCTCTATTGATGTTGATGCCTTATATTCATTGATACCCCATCACAAAGGCTTGGAGGCTGTACGCTTCTTTTTGAAGTAATATTCTGACTACACCCCAGAGTTTCAGGAATTTGTTGTTGAAGTCACTGATTTTTTGCTGACGCATAACTTTTTTAGATTTGAGGGCACTTTCTATCTCTAAATATGTGGGACAGCTATGGGGGCGAAGTTCGCCCCCTCCTACGCAAACCTATTTTTGGGTTGGTGGGAGTTGTCCCACATATTTAGGGATATTAATCCCTATAGAGACTGTATTTCCTTCTATAAGAGATATATTGATGATCTCATCTTTATCTTTAAAGGAGATCATCGATCGGCGAGCTCATTTGTGAGTTGGCTTAATATGAATGATCTAAATCTCAAGTTTACTTTTGATTATCAAAATGAATCAATAAACTATCTTGATGTGACACTAAGGGCAGAGGGGGATGGTAGAGTTACTACGGACGTATACAGAAAGCCTATAGCTGGCAATACTCTACTGCATGCTAAGTCATGCCACCCTGACTTTGTACCTTATGCGGTCGCTAAGGGGCAATATGTCCGTCTCAAGAGGAACTGCAGCACTAGGGGCTCATATTTCAATAGAGCAGAGGAACTCAGTGCCCGTCTGAAACAAAGAGGCTACCACAATAGGGTTATAGAGAGAGCCCGCACTGAGGTGGATAGGATCGAGCGTGAACATCTTCTACAGGATGTTAATGTGGGTGTATCTAAGGAGATGACTAACCAATTTGGAGGAGTGACCTTTGACACAGCCCATAGCGCCCAATATAGATAAGTGTGTGGGATTGTTAAGAAGCATTTTAAACTTCTTATTGCAGATGACAAACTAATGAATTGTGTAGATAGACACATCAGGTGCTCTTTCAGACGTGGCAAGACTATTGGCAACATAATTTCTCCATCAGATCTGCCCCCCGTCCAGTCGAATAAGAGTTCCTGGTTAACCCATGTGGGGATGTTCAAATGTGGGAGAAACAAATATAAACCTTGCGACTATGCAATATTCTCTAAGACATTTAAATCTGAAGTAACAGAGGAATCTTTTGATATAAAACACTGTATTAACAGTTATTATACCTATGTCACTTATGTCATCACCTGTATTTTGTGCAATCGGCAATATGTTGGACAAACGACATGTGAAGTGGGGTCTAGAATAAGAGAACACTTTTCAACTATCACTATCGGAAAATCGACTACCCCACTTGTCCAACACTTTGCCCTTTGTCACAATAAAAGCTTAGACTCTTTTAGGTGGCAGGTTATAGATAAAACTGTCCTGCCCAAAAGAGGCGGTGACAAGAATAAGATCTTAAGTAGAAATTAAATGTATTGGATATTTAGGCTTGATACCCGAATTCCGCTAGGGTTCAACTCAGAATATGACCTCATTAACCATTGGCAGAACTAGATACGGCATACCAGTTATAGCTTGTCAATCATTAAAGTATGAGTTTGCTCTTTTGAGATACTAACCTTGCCACCTTTGGCTATTCCTCCCCTAAGATATTCTATCTGTAGGTGTCATGGCACCATGTGACTCAGCTTAGGGGATATATCTTTAATCCAATTTATTTTAGAGTTGAGTGTACTTTTTTGATGATACTCAATTGGCGTTTTGCATGATTGGCTAAATAGTTGAGGGTTGTTGTGTTGTTCATTTGACACGTTTATATCAGCTACATATCATTGCTTGGGATTTGTATCTGTTGTAACTGCTGGGTCTAATCAATGGCTAATCACTTATGATCTTGCATTCATGGTAAATACTGCTCTGGCGTAGTGGTTAGCTTAACTACCTACGATTCTGGGGACCCAGGATCACTACTCCATAGGTACTTATTTATTAATTATTTGTTATTCATCTAATTATTATTACTGTTTTGACTTGACATCAATCTACAAATATCTCTAGTGGAGATACCCCTTTTTACCATTGGGCTACAATTATGATTGTGAGGTATTAGAAATACTACAATATGATTTACTCTCATTATAGCAATAATCATCCTTTATGTAAACAAACTTTTTGTATGATTTCTCCAATACAATATGCTTGGTGTTTTTTTGTGTATTTATTTTTGCTATAAACTATGAAATACACTATTTTATCTATAGGTATTTGTACCAAGAAGCTGTAATGCTTTAATATATAGGTAAAAATTAAATAATATCTACCACACTAAATAGGGGGGCTGTTCCCTTAAGGCTATATTACCAGGCATCATTCAGCTGTGTATACATTGTTCTTAACCAATGGCTGTTTAGGTTAGGGTTTAAGTAGTGTGTTCTCACTATTAAGATTAGCTACGATTACGGCTTTTTAGCTGAAACACGTAAGCACCTTCTACACAGCTGTTTTTGATCCTTGTTTTTACTGTTGGTGTGGATTATGGACTTTTAATAATATTCCTATTGGACACAATAAATGTTAAGTTTTATTTAATGGATATTGCTCTGCCTGTCTTTGTTCTTTAGACAATATTCAAACAAATATCCATTTCAAGACAGTTGATAGCAATAACTTTCTTGAATATAACAGCAATCATTTGGTAGGCTGGAAAAAGACTATCCCCTACAGTCAAATACTATCCCCTACAGTCAAATTAGACGCATTAAACACAATTGTTCCTCTATAGAAACCTATGATGCCCAATCAGAAATCTTAAAAAATAGATTCAAAGAAAAAAAGTATCCTCATAGTCTAATAGAAGAAGGCTATCTAAAAGTCAGACAACTAGACAGAAATATCATACTGAAGCCGCCAAGGGGTCCCATCTAATAACACTAGCAAAAACAGAAATATAAACCAAACATCTTTTATTACAAACTAGAATTCGAATTATAAGGCTATCAAAAAGATTATTAACAAGCATTGGTATCTGCTAAAGAAAGATCCCATTTTAAAACAAATAATAGATGACTAACCCAAAGTTGCCTTTAGAAGGGCACCCACTATCAAACAGCAGTTATCCCCAAGCAAGATAGTAATGACTAAGAAAGGCACCAAGAAATTAGCCACAAATAATCCAACTACTATAAAAGGGACCTATAGATGTAGAGTGAAAAGATGCAACATGTGCAAATACATTACACATGGAACCACCAGTGTAACTTCTAACACCTCGGAATACACCTATCAAATAAAATAGAGGCTAGATTGCAGTTCTAATTATGTGATATATCTCTTGACATGTAAATGTGGGGTCCAGTATTTGGGCGGCACTATACAGAAAGCCAGGAATAGGTGGGGCGAACATTATAGCAATGTAACAAGACAGAGCCTTAAACACAGTGTATCTAGACACCATGTTAGACACCATAATTCGGACTGTAGTTTTCGTATAACGCTGCTGGACAAAATTCCTCTCAAACAAGGTTCCAATAGGTTAACCAGACTAAGACAGAGGGAGACCTA
>CAJPDP010233127.1:0-10617 GCA_905336975.1 Bombina variegata variegata | reverse complement strand
TGGAGGAACCCTTTTCAATGACAGAACTTTTGCCCACCCTTAGCCTTCTACCCCTGGGTAAAAGCCCAGGCCCAGATGGGTTTACTGTACAATATTACAAAAAATTTCTCCCCTTATTATTACCACATTTATGCTCCATATTTAATCACACTGATCAAGAGAATCCTTTTCCATCCTTTATGCTAGAGGCATATATAACGGTCCTACCAAAGCCAGGGAAGACACCAGATGCACCAGCTAACTTCAGACCCATATCACTTTTGAATGTTGACATTAAAATTTACGCAAAAATTTTGGCAAATAGAATTAATAAACTACTCCCCCAAATAATTCATTTCAAGCAAGTAGGATTTGTCCCACTTAGAGAAGCCAGCGATAATACCATCAAAGTCATAAATTTATTAGAATACTCCCAGACTCACAAAATCCCCACAATGTTTTTGACCATAGATGCAGAAAAAGCCTTTGATAGGCTAGATTGGCAGTTTCTAAAAGACACTATGTTACAATTCGGCTTTAGCCAAACATTTGTAGATAAAATATTCTCTTTATACAACATACCTAGGGCCAGAATTAAGGCAAATGATTCATTATCAGACCCCATTTTAATTAATAATGGTACGAGACAGGGATGCCCTCTCTCACCCCTCTTGTTTATTATGGCTATGGAAGTTTTCGCCCACAACATTAGGAAAAATAAAAGTATCACAGGCCTAAACATAGGACAAAAACAATATAAAATATCCCTCTACGCGGACGATGTTCTATTCTCAATAACTAACCCCGAAACATCTTTACCTGCCCTCATGGAGGAAGTATCGAAGTATAGCACATATTCTAATTTTAAAATAAATCCCTCCAAGTCGGAATTTCTAGGAATAGCGATGAAGCACCACACGATCAAAACAATAAGTACAAAATACCAATTTACCCCGCAACATTCCACGCTGAAATATCTAGGAATACAGCTTGCCAAAAACAAGGGAGCCCTCTTTACACTTAACTATCAGAACATGCTCAAATTGACGCACACAGAGTTAAACAACTGGCAACATAAACACCTATCATGGTTAGGTAGAATTCATGCTTACAAGATGAGCATATTACCTCGCTTTTTATATCTGTTCCAGACGGTGCCAATACAACTATCATCAAGTTACCTAACCACGATACAAAATATAGCCAATACTTTCATATGGGGTCACAAAACGCCACGTATCTCAAAAAATACTTTATATCGAAACCGCACGAATGGAGGCCTAGGCGTCCCTAATCTCAAATATTATGCGTAAGCAGCACAATTAACTAGAATAGTGGGCTGGTGCAATCATGGGGAAAACAAGGAATGGGTAATTTTAGAACATGATATAGCAGGCTCAAGTAGCTTGGGGAGTGCTTGTTGGCTACCCACACAGTCACGACATCTTGTTAATCCCACTCCCGTTCTAATCCAGGATACACTCACAACATGGGGCAAACTCACATCCACACAACAAGGAATATCGTCAATTCCCTCTCCATTAACTCCACTCCTACATAACCCCAAATTCCCAATACATTTAGATACTTCCATTGGCAAACCATACAACATCCACACACACCTACCATGCTATACAATACAGGCAGATGGAAAACTTCTACCTAAATCATCGATGTTAGAGAAAAACATTCCCCTGTTTGGTGGGTGGTTTGAATATTTACAACTTACACATTTCATCATGCAAAATAAAGATAAAGGCAAATTAACCAGGAATCTAACGCCATTCGAGACTTTGTGCTGGACACAAACAACTATGAGGGGAACCCTCTCTCTAATCTATAAAAATCTAATTGCCTTACATTCTACTAACCTCCCGGCCTACACAAAGTCATGGGAAGCGGAATTTGGCAGGGTAATCCCATCAAAAGATTGGAATACAATATTTATACAAATGGGCAGGTCCCCTTCCTCAATGTCTATAACGGAGACAAATATGAAAATTTTATGTCTTTGGTACTTATACCCTAGTAGCCAAAATATATGCACAAGCAGACCCCATGTGCTGGAGGGGTTGTGGTCACCATGGGACTCTGGCCCACGTCTGGTGGGATTGCAAACCACTCAAAACTTACTGGAAAGAGCTACATAGAGAAATAGAAATAGCTTTAAATTTTAAGATCCAATTCGATCCCCTGGTCATGCTATTCAATAAACCCCCTAAACTTAAATGCAAGTATAAACTAACATTACTCTATATAATGCTTAGTGGAGCCAAACAATTAATACCCCGCTATTGGAAATCTCCTCAAATACCCACAATTCAAAGCTGGAAACAAAATGTATCCAGATTATTAGGGCTTGAGAAATATCACTATCAAAGGTCAGGTAGACTAGATTTTTATCATGCAATGCTTTTATTTTGGGAGGATTACACCCATTTGCAATAAATACCCAGAAAATAGGTAGGCACAACTGTTCGGTCCGGGTAACTTAGATTTATACCTTCCAAAAACGTTGCAAACACTGATCTTGGGATTAACATTAATATGACTTGAATTAATCAAAGATAGCGTATAAGGAAATGTATCTTCATTTACTGTATCTTTATTTGTTTTCTTTTTATTGGAATTTGTGTCAATCTATACTCTTTTACAGTTAAATAGAGTTATTCGTGCAAGTTTATTAATACTACAAGAGACTGAAAGACAATGTCATGAAGCCCTTTTTTATTTCTTTTTATTTTTTTATTTTTTTTGCCGTAGCGGCAGCACGATAACAGAACTCTTGAAATCATTGTAGGTCGGCTTGACCGAAGCAATTGATCTACATCAGGAAAGATAAAAATTTTATATTCTTTTATGGTTTCATGTTAGAAAAATGTGATGTAAACTGTAAAAACATTGCTTTTGTTTTCTTTTCATTTATTGTTAATTCTTTTACCTTCCAATAAAGCTTTAAAAAAAAAAAAAAAAAAACCTGAAATATCACATTGACATAAGTATTCAGAACCTTAACAAGGAACTTAGTTGAAGCACCTTTGGCAGTGATTACAGACTTGAGTCTTTTTGGGTATTATGCAACAAGCTTTGCACACACCTGGGTTTTGGGATTTTCTGCCATTCTACGCTGCAGATCCTCTCAAGCTCTGTCATGTTGGATGTGGGTCATGCTGTTGGACAGCCATTTTCAAGTCTCTCCAGAGATGTTCAGTTTCAAGTCCTGGCCAATCAAGGACATTCAGAGAAGTCCATAAGCCACTCTTGCTTTGCCATAGCTGTGTGCTTAGGGTCATTGTCCTCTTGGAAGGTGAACCTTTGGCCCAGTCTGAGGTCCTGAGCACTCTAGACTAGGTTTTCATTAAGGATATCTCTGTATTTTCAGATTTCTCGCAACCCTCACTATTCCCCCACTCTAACAGCATGATTATACCACCACCATGCTCCTCCGTTGGGATGGTATTGTGCAGGTGATAGGAGGTGCCTGCTTTTCCACCAGATATAACACTTGGAATTGAGGCCAAACAATTCAATTTTCATTTTATCAGACCAGATCATTTTGTTTCTCACAGTTTTAGAGTCCTTTATGTGCTTTTTCTTTTGCAAATTTCAATCCAGCTTTCATGTGTTTTGCACTGACGAGAGGCTTCCGTCTGGCCACTCTGCCAAAAAGCCCAGATTGGTGGAGTGTTGCAGTGATGGTTGTCCTTCTCCAAATTTCTCCCATCCCCACACATGATCTCTCTGGAGGTCAACCAGAGTGACAATCGGGTTCTTGGTCAGCTCTCTTACCAAGGCCCTTCTCCCCCAATTGCTAAGTTTGGCCGGGCAGCTAGCTCTAAGAAGAGTCCTGGTTGTTCCATACTTCTTCCATTTAAGAATTATGGTGGCCACTCTGTTCTTGGGAACCTTCAATGCAGCCAAAATGTTATAGCCTCCCCTATATCTGTAACAGAAAAAAAACATTTTGGCATAAGGCTGCAACATAACAAAATGTGAAAAAAAATTAAGGGGTCTGAATACTTTGTGAATACACTGTGATTACTACATTTACCATAAAAAGTAATAGTAAAATTTATAGAAAAAAATATTTTAGGATGTCAAATTGACATACTATTGAAATACTTTATGTATCAGTATGTAGCCTATTTTATATTCACCAGGTTCTAGAATATAATAATTTTACTTTATGAATTTATTTTAACAAAGTAAGGATATTTTATATATTTTTCACAAGCTCCTTAACATTTGTGTTCATTCTATCTGTTATTTTCTAATCTCCCCATTGCATGATAGAGGTATGCTTTTTCATTATGTATTTAACTATGAAATAATTCTGTCTATAAAGACGGTTTCCATTAAAATCCATTATGTTTTGATAGCTTCTCAGATAGTGAAACCGTTTGTACCCATCATAAGATATTGTTATCCTGCGTGTTGTCTATTATATCCGACTATGTGCAAAAGTATATCGGAGTCAATTCTAGATGAGTGTTCTCTTTCAGTACAGGATTTTTTTTATTTTATTTTTACACCTCTTTTTATTGAGATTCAAATTACGGCATATACATAATATATCATTGGAGTCTGTATACATGAAATAGTACGTTACACATAACCATAAAAAAACTAAACACGATATGCATAGTATGATCTTAAAACTTTTTGCATAGGAGATAGGTAACCCCATAGTTGCCATATCTACTGTATGCCTTCTAAATAACCGATGAGGCCTCTTTTGGACCTCCCAGTGTTAACATACAATGCCACGTTATAGAAAGCAATCTTGACCACTAGAGGACCACTTTTGGATCCCAATTGTTGAATCTCTGATTTCTTGTTTTACGTCGTACTTGGTTCCCCTTATAATTATATGTAATTGAACACAGTTTTCCCCAACTAAACTCTAGCAGCCTCTCTTGGACTGCTGAAACCATAGGAAGGAATATATATGGGCGCTTGTGGGGGAAAGAGATATGTGAATATAGGGTCGCTTTTGGACCCTCAGGATTGTAATTATACACAATTTAAGCAGTTAGTATTGAACTATAGTATCTCAGTGTAAAATGGTGATTAAGTGACCTTATATATAGCAAGTTGACCCTATGAGGTATGTAGTACATTTAAAAAAGGAACCTCAAGTCAGATAAACTGTATTACCCATGCAAGGAGCATAGGGCAAAAAAAAACTCATGAAACTAAGTCTAGTGTAACAAACAGTACAACTAATGATCTAGATTAGAATAGTTGCTGATCGTAAATATAGATATGCAGCATTAGGAGAGTCATGAAACCACCTGGTTCAATATGTTACTTAGTAGAGGGTCTAGATATTGTGGACTAACAGAATGTGTGTTATTTAGGCACTAAAGAAGTATAGCAACTGTCCATTGAGTTGTTAGCCGTTTATTGCTAAGCCGGTCGTATGAGGGGAGTATTACATGAAAAGGTTCATTTTATTTTGTTGTTTATGTATAAGCAACCAGATAGCATTAGCCTCTTGTGGGTCCTGTGATATTAAACTTAATGGGTCTAGAGATGTAGCACTGTCAGATATGTAGACCCCTGTCATATGGATGAATCTGTAATGTAGACAAGATCCGCCCCCCGCCTCGGCCGCTGGCAGCGGGGCCCACCGGAACCACCCCATGAGTTAGAGTCTATGAGCCTAAATATAATTATCTGGGTTTGGTGCTATAAAAGTATTACAATGTATGTGCTTCAAACTCTAGAGTGCATATGACATGGATTTTTCATCTAGAGACGCTAGCTCTATAGTTAGGCATGGCCCCCATATAAAAAGAAAAAGAAAAAAGAGAGAAAACAAATAAACACAATTACACCAGGCTTAAATAGGTCACCAAATAATATTTCTAACCAGGGTGGACTAATTGTAACATGATATAGTTATTCTAGACAGTACAAACGTTCTGATAATATACATGCAGGTTGTTATATCTTAAACCTCCTTATTGAGGGAGACCTATAATCTCATCCCTCTACACGGTCCAGTATACACGTGAAATAACTTTTTTGAATTAGACAGGCTAACTCTGTGCCAAAACATATCACAGTGTACAGAGGTTAGACTGGTAAGACCCCTCAAAATACTAATACTATATATAGTGAGGATAATCACTAAGTTATACGTGAGATAGCTATGACAAACATATTTTAAGTTTAGGGAGTAGACATACCAGTTATAGCACCCTGACCAACCTCTGTATAAATCTATATCTAGCCCTCTGAACTATTATATATAAGAGTTTTGCGTTGCAAGCTTTTAATTAAACATATATTAACTGTTACAAACAGAATACTCAAATAGTGGATATACAAACTTAGACTAAAGTGTTTCTCATATGAACCAGAGTCTTATATAGCGGCAACCTGATCGTTGACTACTCTCCTCTTGTCTTCATTACCAAACAGTAGCTGTGGGAGGGCTAGCTGTTTATCCGACTCCGGTTTTGAGGATAGTCACCATAGAAAATCGATGACAATCTGTTCCTTGCCCTGAGCCTCTACTATCTCTCAGGCGTAGAGTATGTGTTAGGAATCGCTCCACAATGCTTGTGTCAGGAAACACCCTGTATGAAATGGTAAGTAACCACAGCAGTTGAAACTGAACATGCCGCTGTGGATGAAAGAGTAGACTGGTGGCATGATACTGTCTCCTGCTCAAACAGTATAATGCGGTCAAGTAGCGACAACTGCGTAGGCTGTCCCCTTTCAGGCTTACCGCCAGGAGAGTTAGAGTCTGTGTCCCAAGAAGCAGAGCCCAAGAAATCAAGTGTTTCTTTTTTCCCAACCTGAGCAATAGGCTGTTCCTGTGCACTCGCTTCATCCGTAATTGCTGCTTCTTTCAGATTTAATGGCGTCGGACTGTCGATGTGTAGCCACTCCCCCACATGCTCAGAGTTGTGAGTAGTGGACCAGAACGCTATCTTAATCTCATGCAATAGTTTGAGGCAGTGTTCTTCCAAAATAGCTTCTAGGACCTTAATAACTGTAAAGGTCTGCATTGTTCAAATAGATCCCTTTATCACACAGCTTTGTAAGCTGTTGTACCCGGGGTTACCGGGGGGTTAGATGAAGGTCTGACCTGTTTCCAGGCCGCTACTGCGTACCTTCTCGTTCCGGTACTTCAGGACTGAAGTTGGCAACACAACATAGATCAAATTGTTCAGCAAAATCTGTAGTTTTAGGATTTGTCATATGTGATCAGGAATGGTACCATAGACTGGCTATATGCAGCAGAAATATATGCCAGACTCTTCAGCCTATAAAATAAACGACCATCATGGCCGCCGCCCGGAAGCATCCCCCCCAGTACAGGATTTTTTATTTTTATTTTAAAAGCATGTAACCTGCTGTTTATGTTGTGTTGCAATAGGTTTTATAGCCACATATGTGGTGAATGCTCTGTTCAAATAGTAGTAGCAGTAGCTGCAGCATTTTTTTTTGTTCTTTTTGGGCCTCTTGCTCACAGGCTGATTGAATGGAATATGAAGTTCAGGAGCTGGAATGCATAAAAGTTAAATGTAACTATAACAAATACGATTTAGCGATGTGTAGCTGAGAAGAGAAGTAGTGAAAGGCCGTGAAATCAGTACATTGATGATTCATCCTTGATATTAACATCCATTGGAATACCATACTACAACATTGTATATAGACTTGTAAAGCATCTGTTTCCATTCATTGTAGGATATTTTACAAAAGGGCCTGATGATCTAAACCTCTCCGCTCTGGCGAGATGATCTAATACGTGTACTTTTAAAAAGGCAAAAAAAAATTCTTGAGAGTTATTTATCTCTCTATGCTGAGTTCTGAATGTGAATGATAGACACCTACATTGTAAAATACTGCTCAGAAAAAGCGTCCAAGAAGATTTGGCGAGATTTCTCTCCATGACATTTTTGATCATCAGGCTCAATGTGAACCCTCACCAGTCTTCTTTGTTAGTTTTGCTCCGTTGTCTATTTTTTTTTTTTTTCTTAGCAGAAGACATACAGCTGTAAAATCTATGCTTAATGCATTATATCTCTGTCGTGGCACAAACACTATCTATATTATGTAGGATATACTGTACATTCTAAATGACTATTTTTAGGCAAATTGCCCTCCGTTCTGGTGGCATAAACAATACTTTTACATTTTTAATGACAAATTGTATTAATAAAACATTTTTATCATGAATAAACATTGCACCTCTGTGTTTTGTGAGCTTGCAGAATCATTAGAATTCCGATGTCTTTTTTTTTTTTTAACTGATTTTCCTTTTCCTTTTCCTTGCCCTTTCTTCTGTGTGTACTTGGTCTGTCGTTTTTTAGTCCTCTCACTCAGGGTCCTGAGTGTCAGACTCTCAGACTTCTTTCTCTCTGCATGTTCTCAACAGACTTGCTTCCCCTATAATCCTTCTTTCACTCTTCCTTTCATTCTGTAGTTTGCTCTTCTTGTCACTCCCCTTGTCTGACTCCCTGTAAGTCCCCATTACTTGATTCGATGGAGGCAATGTCCTCATAGCTTATTTTTAGTCACACAGAATAGTGCTTACCTTGGCTCCAGTATTGCATTAACTAGAGTAATTTGTGACGAGGTCAATCCTCTTTTTTTAGCTAAAATCTTTTGCAATCCGTGAGCCTACTACATTGGTTTGCGCTGGGCTGTGTGCCTGATAATTATTAATTGATTCTTTGGTGTCTAATATTCAATTGGTGGAGACTATCACCCTATGTAATAAACTTTTAATTCAAGTTTTAATACACACACTGTTTGTCTCATATTTACACACTGTTTGTTTCATATTAATATTTGATATCATTCATAGTAAAAGTTAAGTTTTAATTGGATCCCTGATTTCAGGTGACCTCCCTTGTCCTTACTTAGTAATTGCATTGACATAGGTACTTCTTTTGAGTGCTGAGTAACTGTCAAACTTTTTTCCTGTTTGCTCATATCTATTCCTGATAGTCAGCACCCCCCTTTTTTTACTTCAATTGTCTGTATATTTATTGTACTATATTTGTGTACTCACACCCAACAGTATATCAGATAATATATTAATATAGACTAAATATAAGAGGTCTTTTGGGGTCTTATAATATTTCCCTTATCACCTAACTTTTCATTTATAAATTCCATGTACCCATTGGCAACTACGAACAACTGTGTTCTGCTGACCATATACTGTACCTGCCATTAATAACCTGCTGCTATATACCTATCATCATTATTGTGCTGGTCTATACTACTACTATGCTCTGCTGACCATATACCTGCTATTAGTATCCTGCTGCCCTATTACTGCCACTAGTATTGTGCTGGCCTGTACATTTCATTGTACTTGTTGGCCTTTACCCATTGCAATGTTCTCCTGACCATATACAGTACATTCTATTAGAATCCTGCTGGCCTCTGCCATTGTACCTTTTGTCCATTACTCGCGCTGTGTCCTGATGGCCATGTATCTTCCAACAGTATCTAGCTATCCAGTCAGTACCTGCCATTAGTATTTTGCCGATCAGAACCTGCCATTGTAAATGCTGGCTTACACCCACTGCCATGTCCTGATAGCCATATACTTATTATAACCATCCTGATGGCCATGACCTGCTAGACACTTTCTTCTGCTAGACGCTACCGGCCACTAAATCCTGCTGTTACTATCTTTCTGACCGTACCTATTGTTAGATCCTGCTTGTCTATGCCTTCTGTAGAGTTCTGTTGGTCTGTGCTTCCCATCCATTTGATATTTGTCCTTTTCCTTCATTACTTTCTGTCAGCCCTTGCACAGCTGTAATCTGTTAGGTTAGACCTTTCCAAACTAATCCTGATAATCTGCTCATCTCTGACCACATTGTTAAACAGCTTTCATATTGTTCATTCATCACTATAGTCTAGTTTCATGTGTTGGGACTTAGAATGTTTAGAAAAGGATTTAATTGAAAGTACAAAAACACTGTTTTATAATGCACCAATGATTTTCACCACATTTGTAGCAAAAAGTAAATGTGCAAAAAGCTCCTTATTCCTCCTCTTGTAGAAAAAAAACACACATATATATATATATATATATATATATATTGATTAGCATAGATGTATCCCCCTTCAGTGTTAACATTGCCTGCAGCAGCTACCCATTAACTCCCTGCAGACCACTCATCCATTATAATAATACTGGGTTGAAGATACATTAACTCTGTCACTGCAAGAGGGTACAGTAACGTGTTGTGGTGTGTAATGATGCATAATTCATTGAGAAACCTCAATATTTCTGATGCCTTGCCTGCCTGTATACAAACTAATTCCTCTGTCCCTTCTCTTGCTAATTAAACTCTCCTCATCTCTTTCCCTTCTTAGTGGCATTTCCGTCTATCATGATTCCCATTGCCCGCAGGATTCCTAATAAGAAGCGAGACCAGATAAACCATTTTTTCTTCAAGGTCATTAGGGACATAATTGCTGACAGGGACCACCAACCAGCTAATGAGGTACCAATGATGTAATTTGTCATTGCACATTGTTGTGTAATCTGTCCTTTATGCTGTCTTTCTGTAAAAGCAATGGGCTGTATCATTAGAGGTTTATTTCAATATTTATGTTCTGTGCATTACATACACACACACACAAATATAT
>CAJPDP010232865.1:0-10439 GCA_905336975.1 Bombina variegata variegata | reverse complement strand
ATTGCACAAGCCTCTTCTTGTGCAATGCTGTCCCCTGCTCGTGTGTGGGCAGATTGAGAAACGCCACTTTAGAGTTGGCATCTCACTCCAAAGCTCCATTCGCAGCTTCTTAAACGGAGCCCTCTGTATTGGTCAAAAGATTCATAAGTCACATCCATTAATCACTACCATGAAGAGCTAATATACAACTCTGAATAGCAACCCTTATGACAGAGTAACATTCTTATTAAAACATAATTTTATTTAAATATATTTAGCATGTTATTTAATAGTTTATTGTATTTTCTTGTAATATCATGAATTTTCCTGTTCTTTGACATCATCTCAGTTTTGATCGTTTGATTAGAATCTTGGAGCCTCATTCCCCCAACTATCCTAGTTAGTTCCAATTCACACAATCACAGTGTATATCTGTGTGCTGCACATTGATATAGGGATTCAAGTTTCCTTCATAAAGTAATAATGAATGTTCCAGAGTTCCTGACACTTTAGCCATTATATTTCCTCTTACCATTATTTTCCATTATTAAATTACAATTGCAAAGATTGTTTGATACATATGTACCATGTATGTTAGCCATACATTTAGTAATGATATTATTCTGTATTTTTTAGTTTTACTCTGATAAAAAGATACTTGAAGCCTTATTTTAATTTCAAACATGGATTTTTTTTCAGAGATCATATTTGGAGAGTTATTTTAATCACTTACAATAAACTTGGTAAAATATGCAAACAAATTCATCATCTAATAATAAAACAAATTTGTATCAGGAATTGGCTTTAATGTGTAGCAGAGGTATATTTAGTTTTCGTGATTTCCCAGGCACTATGAAAGCTTCTGTGTCTAAACTGCTAACCCCAACAAGTTTACATTTCAAATTTGGAGGCCAGGGACACATGGGATTATTTAACTACATTAGACAACAAGGAATCATTGATTTGCAATAACATGAATAGATAAAAAATTTGAAGTGTATAAGAGTGGAAAAGATTGATGCCTTAGAACTACCACTCATATTTTTTGACCCATACTAAATCCTGCTTCCTTAAATACAATCCTAGTAGGCCAAGGACAACTTACACCCCTGATGTGATAATTTTTCCTTAAAACAGATCATACTATACTGCATAGTTAGAGAGGTGATGACTACCTTTATAAATTGAGGTCACCTTGGAATTTATTTGACTAAAATCAGAACATAAAAATAACTTATTTTGTTCTTTACCTCAAAGCAAAATATATACTTAAGTACAAACATAGCTTGACCATTGCTTGAGCATTACATGATATTCCATTACATCTAACTATTATATCTCCAACAATTGCATGTTAATATCGCTACTGGCTGGGGTAGGATTAAGGGCTACAAAAGGACACCTGACGGGCAAGGTTCCCATCTGGGGACATTTATATTATTGGTTGTGGAAGGATATTTCTCCTATTTACCATTGCATAAACAATTGCTTTTGCATTCACACCTATCTAGTGTTGCAGGCTCGCAACAACTGGGGCTCATAAAGTGATCTGCAGGTTCATAAATGGAGCCTAAAGCTTTGACATTCAAATGCTAATTCAGTTTAGTTCATTGGCAAAGTATACAGTAAGAGGAGTCAATCTGTCAGGGCTGAAGTCTAGGCATTGCGAGGGCAATGCAGGGGAGTTCTCTGGTTTTATTTTGCAAATGTTGATCTTTCTAGGAAAGAAAAATAATATTTTAGACACGATTAAAGGCATAGTATAAGCCTGAAACGTTGTTTGCAAGCTTGCCCATGTAAAACATTATTTTAGAAGTTAAGGGGAATGTGACTGTCCCCTTCCTAGCCTGATAGTGGTAATAGGTGCTACTTGATAAATAATATTTGTTTCTTTCTATGAAAGGGAAAATGGTGGGAGTAACAATGGGACAAAGCTTATAATCCATGATCAACCCACAATGCAGGAAATTTTGGAGCTCTCTCTCTCTCACTGTCTAAATATATATTATTTTTCAATATTTGCTTTTATCACGTATATATCTAGTTGAGAAACAATTATAATTCTATGATCAAATTAGGCATTAATTGGTGTTTTGCAAAACATCCAACAATGGCTATTTTTGTTCATTTTGTATCTTAACATGTTTGTATAAAATTATAATTTTAGACAATGAGAAAAAAACATTTCAATGCTATATTTAACTATTTCAAAAGCTAAGTCTTTACTGAAACATTACTGAAAACATTAAACTTAAATATTCTACTAGTATACACCACTATAATATTCACCATTTTCTATAGTTACATAAGGCCCTGGGGTTTGTTTCAGTGTCATAATTCTGTGTTTTAATATAGCTTAGATTCACAAATAATTTTAACATATTTGTGAATGGACCTTGGAGGTATTTTGTAGCCCTTTTAATATAAGAAGGTACTATCCTATCCTGCTTTTGTGACATTAGATTGAAGGATTTTTACTTGAATCCCAATTGATTCCTCCAACTCGTGCCCTTTGAGATACACAGACTGTCTCTCATCTATATCAGGGTCTTGTTTATCTATTTATTTTTTTTGCCTTTTTTATTTTTGGTGTTGTAAATGTACTAACTTTGAGATTTTTATCATGTGTTGTTACAATTTCTATTAGAGTTAAAAGGGACACTGAACCCAATTTTTTTTTTGCAATTTTAAGCAACTTTCTAATTTACTCTTATTATCAATTTTTCTTCGTTCTCTTGCTATCTTATTTGAAAAAGAAGGCATCTAAGCTATTTTTTGGTTCAGGACAATGGACAGCACATGTTTATTGGTGGGTGAATTTATTCACCAATCAGCAAGAACAACCCAGGTTGTTCACCAAAATTACATTTCAAATAAAGATACCAAGAGAATGAAGAAAATTTGATAATAGGAGTAATTTAGAAAGTTTCCTAAAATTGCATGCTCTATTTGAATCACAAAACAAAAAACTTGGGTTTAGTGTCCCTTTAATATGTTGAATTTGCCATTTTTAAATTTTACTTTGATTAGAGGAAACAAAAAAGCATTTAAAGTACAGAATTATAAGCTGTGTTTCAGTGTTTTGAAGTTATTTTCATTCATCCTTACTGTTACTTTAAGTGGAAAAAAAAATACTTTAGGTGTATGCAGTCTATAGAAACAGTTACACATTTGATAATACAAATTGAATGTCTAAGGGACCAATTGTTTTGCCATTCAAGTGCATTTTTTTGTTAACATTCAAACATTTATATACCAAAAGGATATTTCTTACTTTATTGAATTAAAAACACACATTTTGGAGTAGGTTCAATAAAACTCATTGTTTTAACACTAGCTGATAATTCTGTGAAGTCCCTCACAGAATTCCTAATACCTATGTAGAGAATTGGGAGACATATACTACATTTATAGTTGCAGGATAAATACTTTTCAGTTTTTTTAATTAAGTTTAATGTAGAAGCAAATACATGCACAGCTAGAAAAATGACTGCACCAATCTACCCAGGAGCTCTTCATTAATTAAAAAGAAGCAGCCAATTTTTTGGAGAAAGCACAAAATTTAGATTTTTTTATTTTCCTTAAAGGGACACTGTACTGTAAAATTGTTTTTCTAAAATTCTTTTTTTGTGTTTCTAATTAAATGTTATACCAACTGCAGAGTATAACATGTATAAGAAATTGCTTAATTAGGTTATTTTTTGAAACAGGTTGTTTTATTTTTTTGAAACCACAACTTATTAAAATGGGCTGAGCTTGCAGGGAAAATAAATCTCATTATTGTATCACTTTCTGTACACACATATGCCTATTAATATTAATATCTGTCTGTATACCAAAGCCCAATACTTAGAGCCCAATGATCTAACGGTCTTTTGGCTGGCGAGATTATTATACTTCTATTTCAATGGTGGAATGATCTAAAGCCACTTTTTACCCTAAAAACAAGGTGTCTTGCAGGGTGCATTTTGTATGGGGAGGAGATCCATACATTACAGAAGTGCACAATAAAATTTGTATTTTAAAAATATTTAAAAATATTACAAAATGAACAATAGAACCATTCAGTCAAAAATACGCAGGACATAATTGTATTGTTAAGGTGCATCAAAAAGTGTAACAAAATTGTTCACCAAAAATAAAGGTAAAATGTGTATGTAAATTACACAGGAATTAATCATATTAAACATGCACAGCCTAAACTGTAATTTAGGTACACTGTATGTGCAAAAATCACTTAGAAATTTGTACTTACAAGTACAGGATACAAAGCTTAATTGTTGTTTTTTCATAAAATGGGCTGAACATGGGCGTTTTATGGGCGTATATGAAATAGCATCTCGAATTCCAGCGTAATTCTGTAAAGATTTTCCCACTACAGATCACACAACTTTTTCTCACAAAATAAGAGGTGGCGAGTTTTTCTCAAAACACTCAAAATACTTATAACCCTAACAGAAAAACACATGCATACAATAATATAGGTAATTGTAAGATGCTATACGCAGAAAGCAGCGTTATGTCATTTATATTGGCTGCAGGATTTAATTTTTAAAGTACACCCCTGCTCACTGATAAGTGTCCCTTTCCAGTAAGCTCCATTACCTTCAATAGGAGACATCTCGCCACTCGCAGGGACTGCCCCTTATATGATAATTCAACCAGGGATGCCCTTGCAAAAGTTGGCCTGAAAAAAACACATTGGAACTTGCGAGGTTTAGATCATCGGACCCTTAGAGAGAACAATTAGCTATGTACAACCAATTTAATTCACTCCAGCAGATAAAAAGGATTAAAACAAATTAAGGGGAGGGGGGATTTAGGGTGCACTGTCACTTTAAAAGACAGCTTGCACTTGGAAATGCCCTGCTCTTTTGTATTTGAGTGAGAATTGAAAGGGACATTAAACACTAAATAAATGCTAGATAGATTAAAGCATTAAAAGAAAAGATTAGTCTGAATATAACATGTAAATGTATTTTTTTTTAAAGTTTAGTTAGTTGTTCAAATATTGACAAAATAAGTGTAAAGTTTTAGTCTCTATAAAGCAATGGATGCTTCCATTTTGTAACTTAGGTTTTATTCTATGCTGAGGCCAATTAGAGGCAGTTATGAATAAGTCACTAGAGTGTGCAGTCAATGGTTGTGTGGAATATAACAGTGTTTTGCACTTCCACTTCTAACAGGAACTGATAAGAACACAATTGTCTGAATAAAATTACAGGAAAAGGGAACAAAATAAATAATGAAAGTACATTTTATATTACATCTCAAAGTGTTTAATGTCCCTTTAAACTCTAGTATTTTGCTTTTGCATATAGAGTTACAATGATACCCCACATGTACTGAGGCTTTAAGAATAGGAAATAATGTTCCTTCCTAATCAGCATTTGAGAGAATAAAGAATTACAGTAGGTATAATTTGTCTTTAAATATTTGCATTCAGCTAAGAGAGGTTGAGTGCTTTGATTTTCCCTCTGTTTTTTATATTTAGACGCTGTTTATTATTACAAAAGGATTGCTTTCTGAACACCCTGTAATTGCATTGTTGTCTGTAATATTGCAATACATTGATATTGCAATTGACTTTGTTGCAGTTTCTTTTCAATGGCCAACCTCCCCCCATTTGGCCAATTTGTAGGAGCCAGTCTGGACTTGTTACTAGAGGAGACACAGCTAGACATTATAAAGCTTATATTGTTTGGCAGCATGTTATCTTTTTAGGGACAGATAAATGGGTGCCAATATGTGAAACATATTTCCAAGGACACTTTGCAGCAGAGTCATACACATGTATGGTGTGCATAGCTCAGCCCACTCCAATTCATCCTCAAGCAAGCGCATCAAATACTAAAATTATAATTTAGCCCTACAGATTGCTTAACGATAGGGAAGTTAACATTAAGCTTTCATGATTCAGAAAGATCATGTATTTTTTTAAATTCACTTCTATTATCAAATTTAATTTGTTCTTTTGGTTACCTTTGTTGAAACAAATATGTACATATCCCCATCAGCAATGCACTATTGGGAGATAGCTGTTTATCGGTGGCTACACAAATTTGTTGTTTGTCATTGGCTCAACAGATTTGTTCATCTGTTGAGCCAACTGACTTTAAGTGAAACACCTATTTCTAGTTTCATTTGTGTGAAACTATTTTTGATTTTTGGTCCCTGTACTTTAAACAAAGTTGACATAATTTAGTTTTGGATGCAATTTTTGATGAATTAGAATGGACCCATAAGACAAATA
The DNA here is from genome assembly GCA_905336975.1 of Bombina variegata variegata. Lineage (NCBI taxonomy): Eukaryota > Metazoa > Chordata > Amphibia > Anura > Bombinatoridae > Bombina > Bombina variegata. The sequence continues at coordinate 4,207 of CAJPDP010232865.1, read as the reverse complement.
TTTGTAATCCTTATGACATCTGTAATCTGCCATTATATATTAAGAACTCAAACTAAACAGATATTCGCCCTTTATATTGTGTGCCAACCAGAAGACAGATGTTACTGATTCTCATTACAATACAACTACCATACTGTTTAGGTAGATATTTATTTTCTATAGACATATTGCTATACATTTTCAAAACTATAGACCAACACACTTTAATTTGCTCCAACCCTAGCAGAAAAATGTTCATCTACATCAGTTTTCTCAGGGGCATAAAGCTGTAGAAATGTTATTAACCCCACTGGGGCATGCCAGCGGGGAAAATATCACATTTGACACACTTTTCGGTATATAGTGTTGAGTGGATACGCAGTTCCTTTGTGAAATTCAGAATAACATGGATGTATTATAGACTATATTTGTATGCTGTATGAAACTTCTTACTGTTGGAAAAAATCACTTAGGAAAAAAGGTTAATTGCACAATGACCTATCAGATTAATCTGACACAAAAAAGAAAAGACTATGCAAGGCTAAAAAGTTTATTTTATGATATTATATTATTGTAATTTTTATACTTATGTGTGTGTTCTTTATTCCCTTTTATATAGACACTCTCTAATATTCTTTATTGCATTCATACAAAGTGATGCAGATTAAAAATGTCACAAAATGTGACTATATTTAAAGCAATCTCCAATTCTTTGTAGATATATATACACACATATATATATATATATATATATATAGTTCAGTGCCTTTTTATTTGTTATCTGTATTTCTATCACTAGGAAAGAACAGAGCAGACCCTTTGCAAAAGTCAATTTGCAATGAGATGTATTTTTTTTGCTACTGAACTATGCTCTTCATGAAAGTGGAGTTAAGCTTAGAAACAAGAGTTTTCTAAAAGAACCAATATATATTGAACTTGTAAGAGGCAGAACTTTTATTATTCCTTCACCCCTATCTCTTCACTATTAGTGTCTCTTTTTCTGTACCACAGTGACACCCACTGGTTAATAGTGACAGACAGGATCGGCCAAACTTTCCTGCAGATACAGTGACAATGACAGAAGGGCTGCAGTTGTTGAATTAAAAACACAAATGTGATTCTGCGTTTCCCTTTTATTTAAATTTACATGCAACAAAATGAATACATCGAGATGCTAAATCACTAATGGGCATTTAAACAGGGAATAATTAAATAATGAAAGTAAACAAAGAAAGAAAAAAAAGACCATTTCAAAACACAAAATGCACTGCAATATTATTACTATTGTAATTATTATTAATAATAATAATATACATGGGCACATAAAACACTTATGTGATCTTAAAATATTATGCACATGATTATCTTGAAAGACAGGCTAGCCTTGTAATATTTGATCCAACAGCAATGCTTTTCTTTAAACTTCTGAAAGCAATACATCTATATATCCTCTGATCCGCTATCTGTATGGAAGCATTTGCCTATTCCAACTGTACTTGACAACCTGATATACCAACATTAGAGATGAACATTTTAAAATCAGAGGTTGGATGTTTCAGTCCCAAGACCAGTCAGTTATCAGAAATTATCTTGCTGAAAATAACATTATTTATTTCTATATGAAAAACCTCCCAATTAACAAAGTTCTAGCCCTAGCAGCCAGCTGCTACAAAATGGGAGCATTTTTGTTTGTTGCAAATGGGGGGAGCCCTGCAGAACAGGAACATAAGGGGCAACATAAAGTGCATAATAGCCACACTGCTACAATTAGCCTTGTGCTGGACAATATTAATTTGCAGTTTTACTTGTATATACTCTCTTCTCTGCAAAACAGGAATTAATGTACAACTAATTCTGTAGTGTTTGTGTAATTTAAATAAATGATGTTTTATTGCATTTTAATAATGTTTAAAGACTTATATTTCACAATATCTAATTTATCTTTCTATATATCTATTTATATAAAAATCACAATCTAATTATTTTGCTACAGGTAAAAAGTACATGTACACAATTATCTATATGTGTAAGTTGGAATTACAAAGCTTCATGACAGAACTGTTACACTGGCTTTGCTGTTTGTAATAAACTTGCATTAAGCCTCCCACTGCAATCACTGAAGGAAACTTCAGCCTTGCTAAATGCTTCATAACTTTTTATGTTCCAGACATTTAATCTGTAGCAAAGGGAATTAAGGTTATAAGAAAAATAGATTATGAGTCATAGGCCAAGTTAATTAAAAACTACAATTGCTACATATAGAGTTCTAAACATTTTCTGTAGTTAAACTGTAGTAAGAATGTATATGAGCTGTCCTGTGGCACCCAACAGTTTATGGCAATGTAGCATGTTGAAAGATGTTTAAATTATCAGTATAATGTAGCTATATGATAAAGCTGCAACAGGAGGTAATAAACGGTTAATAACAAAACATATGGCATCTGACAACCTTACTCAAATTAAACTTTATTCTCATAAAAAGATACACTGTAAAAGCTGTAGGTGGTAAAAAGAAGTATGGTCTTTTAAGAGGTGAAGTACATTAATAATTACAAGAATCTTGTAATCAGGTTAACAGTGCTGCACAATTATCTAAGGTTTAATGGGTTATGACACTCAGCAGTTGGGTCATTGTCAAGTAATATACAGCAGTAACCTGAAAGCTGTATGAGGAGAAGATAATGAGATTCTGAGTGCCTCTTTTCCCAATTGTAAAAATTGCAATTTTGACTTCCTTTTATTTATTTAAATAGAAAATATTCTAACTCAGCTGCTGACAATTATTAGTTGGAAAAATAAAATAAAAATCACATTACTAGGTCTAAAGCAGATGTGGTTCAAAGTAGGTAATTGTTATAAATTGCTAACTCACACACATGCAGCAAAGGCAGACTTTACAGATAGGAACTAATATACATATTGGTTACTTTGTTATAAAGAAACACACAAATTATGTTTTGTTTTGAAATTATTTGCTTCAGACAATGTATATTAATACAGCTTTAAGTATATGTATAATTCAGTGGGCACAATGTTATAAAGAATGGTGATTTTCACCTCTACTAATTTAGTAAATTATGATGGCTGTAATGTATGCTTCTATAATAGCACAAAGAACAGCCTTAAAGGTGAATTGTTTCATTTGTTAGCCATATTATAATACAAACACACTATTAGTCTAGTCTATTTAAGTTAGGTATAAGCTTCCTGACTGTTATTAATATGAATTGTTACAAACCTCTAACTTTCTAGGTGTCTGTATAACCACTTACTCTCCCACAGCCGTTGGACCTTTGTTTATCATTAGTTTTGCAGGCAGGAAGGAGTTATGTATAGGTACAGGCAGTAGAAAATTCAGTTTCTCTTCCTACCTATTATTTTATGTTATGATCAATAATATTGCTTAACAAGTTAGTTACAAACACTGTGGGAATAGTGTCATTTATTCTGTCTCCTTTAATGTAGTGAAGGCTTTAAAATGTTTATTCATGCAATGTGTGTAGAATGCTAGCATTTCAACAGTTTTTAGATAATATGTTATCATATAATTTCATTAACACCTTAATTGTGCTAATTGTAACCACAGTAATACAAACACACCTAAGGAAACATCAGAGGCAATATTTATGTTTATTCTTAATCATGTCAAAATATTAGTTTATACTAATTACATTGTCATTCACTATGTGCATAAGCATAATTGTACAACATGGACATGCTGTTGTAACCAAAAATGTATTTTAATTACTAACAAATAATTAGAAAACATGGATTTTCTTTTGTAGTTACTGTCTGTCAATCTAGAGCAATAACATAAATAAGAAAGCAGTCATAATATTACTGAACTGTTAAATCCTTTGCCGAGTTTATAGTTTTACATTAGAGTGAATAACCTGCATCCTGACACTGTCTTGTGAAGCCATGCTTAACATAACCCTCACTGACCTTAGCTACAGCATGAATTGCCAGAAACACAGTGATAAACTACTGTACACACACTTACATCCCAACACTTCAGCAGAAGGGCAGCTTTTTAACAAATGAACCTAACTTCATTTATAGAGAAGGACTAGTAAACAGCTGTACAATTCACACATAGAGGTTTTGCTTTTCTTTATGGAAATATCAAAAAAAGTAGTACAGCACCAAATATACACAATGTGCTTGATTTATCTTTAGCATAAACTGATTTTATTAAAATTAGAAATATATATAAAAATATAAATAT